>LJIJ01000106.1:0-285298 GCA_001718145.1 Orchesella cincta | reverse complement strand
CAGTAGCAAATGCCATTTGCATTCAATGAATTCCTACACCCCTGTTTTTTGGTATCAATACGCATAAAATATCTTGACAAAGACTATCTAATCTATATATTCTTTAACTCATACAACAACTTCCCAAACGACAGACGACCGGGGAGAAGAACATTCAAGAATGAGGCACGCTGCAATGTAATAATGGAGTTGCATTCGTTTGTGTTTTCTCATTACTAATTTTCTTAGTCACTGCTTTTTAACTTTAGAGAAAATTTAAGATGGTGATTCAAGGACGGCTGATTTAAATGGTAACCGTGATTGTTTTGTACCACAAATTCATAGGGAACATCGTATTTTGGTAAGCATTCGTATAAATTTGTATTGGCTAAACGCAAAGATACTACATGAAAAATATACCATCACCGTGGAAATTTACTTTACAAGGTCTGAAAAGTTTGAGCTCGCGAGACAGGCCACGGGACAGAATTTCGAATGTTTCAACGAAATCAAAATTATCTCTACGACAACAGAAATCACTGTAAACTACAGGTGCAAAAGGATTAAAACCAAATTGATTGTAAGGGAAAACGGTGCAGCCATCCATCACAGAAATCCGTAGACTGACTATGGAATTAAGATGGTTTTTTTTGGCTGTTACGAAATGTCTCGTCAAGATGTTTCCTGACGACGTATTTTAAAGAATTTATACTTTCTAACCGTCAAATTGTTGAACAGTTCGCTGCAACCAGTGCAACCATATACTGAAGTTGCTTAACATTGAGATATCATTGCCATATCAAAATTATGTCACGGTTGCGTACAAAAACTACCAGTTATTGTAGTTCAGGAAATATCTTTTCGTTGGGTTTCATAACAGAATTTCGGAAAAAATTCAAATCTTCTAATGTACTTGCTTCTTCTTCATGTAGAATTCTTTGCAGAAACCACTGATTTTTATTTATTGACAGGGATCCTATCAAACTTGCAATTACTGAGTGTCAAGTCACACTGCAGTGTAAACAAAAGAAATTTACTAAAAACCTGTTTCTTGCAGTATTGACTGGTTGTTGATAATTCTTACTAAATTGAATTGAGAATTGTAATAACAATTCAAAACAATTTGGTTTAAAGTTTCAGACTGCCTGCGCCGCAGTACAGCACTATAATTGAAAGTTTATTTCCAAATCTTTTCTCCCCGGTCGTCTGTCGTTTGGGAAGTTGTTGTATGAGTTAAAGAATATATAGATTAGATAGTCTTTGTCAAGATATTTTATGCGTATTGATACAAAAAACAGGGGTGTACGAAATTCATGAATGCAACATGCATTTGCTACTGCAGCATGTTTAATGTATCGAAAAGTTTTTAACGCTTTTAAGGGTGCTTTTAAATTAATTCAATTCATGGTAGTTTCATTGAATATACGATGACTAGACCGTCGAATGTATTTTTCATAAATTTTTTTATTAATAATACTCCGTTGCGCTACCTCCTTGAGGGCTTCGGCTCTCTTGGAGTGTACTTTATTGTCATACGAACCTGTGTGAAACTTTGGTGGCATAATGCCCCATTGTTTTACAACTGTCAAAGAACACAAATGTTAATGTGTGGGTTATTTGTGTTTATTTTGACACAGATATCGTTTTAATCCGACCTCGCATTTAGTTGGAATATCAGGAACGGCTGACGTCTTGTGCTTTTAAATTTTCGAAATTTTAAATTATATCTATTGCGTAGTGAAATAGATTATTAATGTTAAAAGATGCCTCCAACGGCTCCAACCCATGAAATTCGGGATACTTGATGTAAATCTGGAGTATATTAGTTCAAATTTTGGCAACAAAACAACTACGGAAAACATTATTTTGTTGTAAATAAAATTCAAGTTATCATTAATCAATGTTGTGGTGTCCGATTAAAATGATACATATTTCAGGCAAAATAATCGCGAATGGTTGTTTCGTATTACCTATACAAAACCTCTTCGGTGCGCATTGAAAAAAACTTGACCAGATAATTCACTTTTACGAGGCTAACCTAATGCGTAGCTACATTACGTGGCTTATCAGTTAGCCGTTTTGATCATATGTTGCATTATTTATCCATAAAAGAGAAATGCAATGCAAATGAATGTCTAACTGGATGATGTATTCAGTGTTTAAAAAAATGCATACCAAATGATATGCAAAGCAGGGCATAAGGGGCGAACTTTGGTGAAAAATACTTCTATAACTGTTATGACAAAACTGAATGGAGGATGTCAAATTACCCTTAATACTCACTTTCAGCCAAATCGGTCAACATGTTTGGGGAGTGCGTGCAGACGGACAAATAGACAAATACATAGAATTATGATTTTTTGCATGCCTTCAACCACGAATAAAGGTCGTATTATGAATTATAATACATACGTTTTCTGAGCCCGTTTACACATTACATTTGGTAACAAATCATATAAATCATTTAATCCACTAATCAATGCAATAAAATAAAAATTGAATAAATCGTAACACAATTGCAAAAAATTAATAAAAAACCAACAAAATAACATGAAACTCGATGAAATTCAACCACTTTAACAAAAACGGATTTCAGGTAGGAGTTTCAGAGCCGAAGGTTTTCTGTACACTTAACATGTTGCAGAGTTAACTGGTCACGCCGACGATTCCTTTTGTAGTAGCCTTTTATAAATACAACTGCTACACAGCCTAATACCAGAATTAGGATGATGGAAGTGACTACAATGAGGATTTGAACTGTCTCGGAGAGGTTGTGCCAGGAGAAATCCTTGACGCAATTGAAGATCCTGTCATTGCTTGTGGTGGATGATGAGTCAATTTCCTTATTGGAAGCCCCGTTACCCATGTTGTTAGGAACTGTAAATAATTGGAACAAATCATAGTATTATTTTAGCTTTATCCCGTGATTTCAATCAATTAACAAGCAAAAATTAAATGAAGAATACTTACAGTTCAAAATGCTGGAGGATTGTAGTTGATCTTTAGTTGCTCGTCTGTGGAAGGTAGGAGAGTTTGTGATGGCTGTGGGAGCGTAGATCCGTTGATTTTTATATACTCATTTGGAAAGGGATCCTTTATATACATCACTTTGACAAAGACAGTTCGTATCCATATATGTTCTTGACTACTTTTCTCGAGATAAGATTATGTATACCAGCAGAAACAACCTTCTTCCCTTGTGTAAGCTGATTTGGGTCTTTAACTCTAGTAAGGACTATTTATATAAGAAACTTGTTTTTATCATGTGTGCATGCCCATGACTCAACCATTTGAGTCAGAGGAGGAAGTCGACCTTTGAGTTTCTATAGCAAACAGGATTTACAGTCTTGAATAAGCAATCTAAGATTATCATGTTCATGAAAAATTTGGACGTATGTGACGGTATCTAAATTTTCAATGTAGGTTTGTATGTATCTTGTTACTATATTGTTTTATAGTTTACTTTTATCCTCTCTATAATCGTAACGACAAGAAGAAGCTTAACCTCCCAGAGATGAAGAAAGATAAGACGTCTGTCTGTACCCACGATATCTTTCGAACCGCTTGGCTTTTCGAAATGCTGATTTCACCAGTAGATATTTATGGTCAAGCATCGCATGTTGCTGATGATATATCATTGGAAAACGACTGCAGTGCTGACTATGAATATGCATTGCAAGCTCAAATGAAAACTTTCTAACAGGGCCAAAGATTACGATTAATGTTTCAAATGACAAGCATGGCTTGCGATATTTCTAAGGTGGAGAAAAATATGAGAGAAATGAGGATGGAGACAAATATCATGGTTGAAATGTGATTTACCAGCATTTTAAATGGAAGCAATGAGAAGGAGCTAAATGATATGAAAACCTTTTGGGAAATGATGGGGCAACGGTCGAATAAGGAAAAGAAGCTGGTATTCATGAGCGAGGCGTCTGTTAACCGGAATGATCGTTAAGATGATTTGTTTAATGATGGTAATAATTTATTCAAGAATGACTCTGTCAGACCAAATTATTAACATGTTCCTCGCGAATTACGTTGTTTTGTTGTAAAAACCTTCAATGAATCAAGTACTATACAATTTTCTAATAGTTTTCTGATAGAATATTAGTCTAAATTTCAGATTATTTTGGAGGTGAATAGTCCGATCATTATTAATTCTAAATTTATTTCAAGGACAAGGTTGGTAATAATAGTATTTAATCCTCGTGCACTTATGCGGCCATGACATCTGGGCTGTTTTTATAGATCGCATAATTAGCCACTTCTGTCTGCAAAACATCGCTTGAACACGACAAGCGTCCTTCATTCACAGTATTTATAAACTGAAAAAAATGTTTCGTTCTACCACACAAGTTTTCTACTGCATGCGCTTTGCTTTCTAAAAAATTGTCTCAAAAGCTAAAAATGTACATATATTTGATAAAATTTGGATTCGTTCTTCACAATAATCTGTACACATGGTTTCCCATTCACCACCCTATAAGCTGGGACTGTCAGAAGGAAATACTAGTTTCTGAAAACAGTCCTTACCATGTCTGGGCATATAACTTTAATATCTACATCATCACTTTTTTGGTTCATTCGACTAGTTTTTATGTTCTCATTAGAATGTTTTTAATTGGGGATAGCGACATAACGCTTATTCAACTGATATGCTTTCTCATGCTCACATTAAACTTTATTCCGTCTGTGCTCAGCAGTACTTTATTTAAGCAAAAACGACATGAGCTGGTAGACTCACTAAATAAGCTACTTGAAATGACCGCAAGCCTAAATGATTTGCAAAACGGAAAATCAACGGATATCATCACAAAAGGTATGTCTTTTAATGTTATTCGGATATTAGCAAATCTTATAAAATACCTGATTCCCCAATTTCAGAATGGTACCATCGGGCTCAAAATAGGAATGTCTTTCAAATACTAAAATCCATCAGCAACTTATGGTCGCAAATTCTCCCTAAACCTGATAAAGAATGTTGGTCGGAATTCGTCAAACTCAGCATTATTCAGTCTATAGGTCTTGTGGCCTTGCCCATTTCACTTTCTGTAATTTATTTGGAGGCGGATGGGTTGTTTCATATAGCTCGACTTCATTTCCCTGATACGTTTGTGGGGCCTTATTCGGAACTTTTTAAAGTCATACGGATTGTTGTATTTCATTGCTCAATGGTAGAAGCTTCAAGGTCGAATTCCCTTCATGTTATAGTAATTGATACTGTGTTGCAACTTTATGATGCTATTCTCCAGCTCATGGTATTTCAGTTAGGTAGCAAAACTAACAGCGTTTGTATGTTGAGAAATTTGCTTAACATTTACAACAAATTATCTATTATCCATTCGCAGCTAGCACGGCCAGTTAACGGTGTTCTAGGTCTTGTAGTTGTTTACGGTTATGTACTGACAATTTGTACTATGTTTGATGTTGTAAAGTGTAGCCACGCTCTACCATGGTATTTTAATTGCCTTTCAGTATGGTGCTTAGTACATTTTATTATGTTTCAACTGTTTTTGCTCAGTTGGTTGGTATCAGTTTACGAAACTTCATATTCTCTTGCACAACAATGTAAATATAGGACAAGAAAACGATTCTGGGTTAAGGTATCCCACTATCCCGAGTTGGTTGAAATAGGATGTCTGCAAAAACAGGTGTACGCCATACGTCCATTATATTTCACATTCTCGGGATTTGTTAAACCGACGCGTCAAACCAAAGTTACATATTTGGAGTCTTTTCGTGGACATCTCATTGATTCTTTGCTGTTGGTATAATGTAACATTGGGGCTTTTATTACAATTCCGTTTATTTGGTACGATAAATGATAAATATTGTTCAGGTAAGGTTTAAATAATGTATGTTTATTGTTTACTAGCTGTAATTTCGTATAGATTTTCTAGAAGCATTTAGTAACAGACTAAGTTGTTCGTTTTTAAATTAAAAGTCCGGTTAGCAATATACAAGACTAAGGACATTACCTTTCGTTTTTGGAAGCATGATAAGAATGCCCAATATATAGAAAAGGTTCCAGTTGTGTTAAATTTGTACATGTCAAATACACTTATCTTCAGTTTATACTGCCGACCACTAATGGTAGATTTCTTTATGTGAACTTTGTACATGATTTAACAATGTAAACTTTTTCTTGCATGTTTTAAAATCATAATTTCTTATGATGTTTTAGAATTGTAAAACTGTTTTTCATTTTCTCTCATTATAGGCTTATTTATTAGAACATATAAAAATGTAAAAATATGATATTAGTACTATGTTGGATTTTTAAATGGTCATAATTATTTCTAGGCGAGTATAAAATATGTAAGATTTTTATTTTGTAAGATTTGATCAAAGCATGCCACCGGTTTTAAAAAACGTCCTTCTAGACACATTTATTTAGCATCTCGACGTTGAATTAGTTACAACTATTCAATTTTATACTGAAGTAATCTGAAATTCATGGTGATAATATCCTAGTATAATCAATACGTTTGGGTTTGGAAGCAAAAAAATTACAATTTATATTTCTAATGGCTTTAAACTATAGCTTGACAAACGATTGTATTCTGTTACCTAAAGTTAAAATGTCTGGTTGTCTTGCCGTTTTGATGATAGAAGGACACATGCAGCTATTTAGAAATTAATAAAGGTTATTAGTCATTTTTACGGCTAAAGAGGTGGTATTTAGTTTATTTTTTAACTCAAGCTTTCGTACACTAATGCGTGAACATTATCAAGAGTAACTCGAAAAAAAGAAAATTTGGAAGGAAGTAACATTTTAAAATTTGTAATAAATCCTATTTATAATCATATTTATAAAAACTTGAAAAGGGAGGGTAACCATGATGAGTCTATTTCCCAGCCATCGTTTCTGTTTATGGTGGTGTTAGTTAGCTTGGCCTTTCTGATGTGCAGTGCTTCCTTGAATTTCCTCGGGAAATATCTTGCCTCTCTGTCAATTATGGCGATTGAGCCAATTTGGATATTGTGACCTGGATTATTGAATTCGTGTTCAGCTAATGGAGATCTTATAATTCTTTGTCTATTTCCCAGCCATCGTTTCTGTTTATGGTGGTGTTAGTTAGCTTGGCCTTTCTGATGTGCAGTGCTTCCTTGAATCTGAATATATGTAAATATATATACTTAATCAATGGTTACTGTAGTTGTATGCATTCCAAAAATCCAAACGTGCTAGTCAGGTTAATAAGAGCAAAACTATATCTATATCATATATTCAGCATACTAGTTGGGTATGCTGAGAATATAATTAATACAACCATTTATTTTTTGTTTATTGATTTCCGTTCGAAAAGACGAAATCAGAATCGTAACGTTTATTCATTGGTTCGTTCGTTCTTTGGTGCTAAAGAATACACATCATCCTGGTTCTATAATTATAATTTTTCTGTGATGTAACTCAAAGTAGAAATATATTATAATACTTGTAAGTAAGCATAAGCATTTGTGTATATAAAATGTAGCAAACGTTAGCACTACATAACTTATACTAAAAATTCGTAGTTTCCATTAAGTTCTGTGCAATTATCAATAATAATTATTGTGGTACAAAAAACTTTTGTGATAGATTTTAAAATCCTGAGATTCTCTTGATGAAGAACAACTAATGTATTTGTAAGCTATTACCTTTGAAAAAAACTTCTGTGGTAAGCAATTCAGAAGTAAATTAAACAAAATATTATTTAATAGAGACGCGCTAAGTAAAAGTGACATGTTGGAAGGTACGCATTTGTTGTAGCGGAACTACTACTTGATTGCGCGCTATTATAATGATTTAATGTAAAGAGTAAAATTTTGTAGTCAGAATATCTGGGCAATAAATTTCGTTCATCAACAAATAAAAAATTATGAAATGTTTACTAAACAAAATTTATTGCAACTCGGTGGCATCAGTAGAGTCTGTCAAATGTTTTTCCTCCTCACCCTCAACGTTTCCATCCTCAAAATCAAAAGGATTATTGCTATTCCAAGTAACATTGGATGGGCTAGTTGTTGAGCAGGATGCTACAATTGTCAACAGGGAGTCTTGTTCGGGCGACAACGGGGAGTTCCAAGGTTGTCTACTGCAATTGTTTTGAGTTTGAGTTGTGGCTTCTTCATACGATGGCGGATCAAACACGCTCGCGTAATCAGGCGGCTGGTCATGGAAATAAGGCTTATGTCTCGCCGTCTCCCCACCTTCTCCCATATAGTCATCCCCTTCATAATTGGCCGGAATCAGATTCCACTGGCCTCTTGCATCTAACACGGAGAGCAATGCATTACTCACTAAACCACCTGGCAGGTGGTGATGTCGCGGATAGGAATACGGGGAGACAAAGGACGGGGATGAATTGGGCGGTTGAAGTCGTGCTTGTTCCAAAGCGTTTTGAATAGCATCCAGTCTCGCCCTTTTCATCCTCCTCTTCCAAATAACAAAGCCGAAAGAGCAAGTGAGAGAAATGAGCATGGGGAGTATCAACCCTTTGAGGAAATAACCTAAAGTCTTCACATTTCCGTTTTGTTCACCAAACGGTTGGTGACGGTTGTGATGGTGGTGAACACAACCTTTGTGGCCCACCTCAATGACCTTTGTTTTTTGACGAGAGAGACTGCAAACAAGAAACAAGATGTTGGTTTGATTTAACTTGACAGGTTGTACAAAGGAATAAAAGTTGAATCTTCTCACATAAGGTCAAGTGGAAAATCTTGGTCATCGTCACAGTCCAGTCGTTTGGACGGTGCTGGAGTGGTCGTCGTCGGAGACGGGGAATACGATGTTGTAGAAGTGTAAACTGGTTCTGGCAGTTGTTCAGTGCGATTTGGAAAAGCTGATGAGCCACATTTAGTAATTAGGACGGTTGCAATGAATAGGAAGCCACGGAAAGTACACTTGTCCAGTGTACATCTTCTTCCTACTCCACTTGTGCTGCTCAATCCAGAGAAAAGCAAGCCAAGATGAAGTCTACCGAGGAGAACAGGTAGTCGAAGCCCTGTTCTGTAGCTTTCACCCACGTACAAGAATCCGAAAAAGGACATGATTCATTATCACCCTTTTTACTTAACAACTAAAAAAATATATTGAGCAAAGAGCTATATTTTGCTTGCTCAAATATTCAGCTGAAGTAAATGCGAAATGAAAAGAACAGCCAATTTTCTGGACAGCAGCCAACACGAGCTATACTAAACGGAGAAAAGTAGGTAACGTGAGTTTTGAGGATAGCATTTACTTTGAGGCTTTCCGTTGTTGGGATCGACGAAGCTTTTTGTTTGTGGATGATTCTCTTAATGTGTTTTGCTTTTCTCCTGCTGCTTTCCTCGTCTCAGTTCCCTTTGCTTTCCCTGACCATGAGAATACAGGCCATTAATAGGATATTCTATTCCGAACTAGAACTATCACATTTATCGGAAAATCGACTTTTACCATAAGTCAAATGTGCACTCAGGTACACAATGACAATACATGTTGACTATACATTATTATTAGCATTAGCTGCTAAGTAGAAACATTACCAACTTTCTCCTCCGTTCTCGTGCCACTATGCATAAATAGGAACAGTTTGGGCAACTCAAACATATCAAATAGAATTGTATAATGCGAAAGGAAATGAAAATATCGCCCGTGTTCGAAGAATTGCAACAAGGACGATATTTTCATCTGTACAAGCCCTTCAATTAGTTGACCTTGAAATGTGCGGGTGTCCTTTGTAGTCAATATTTTCTTAACAAAATAATTGTTTTCTTATAGGTTTTTCAATATTTACTCGTGAAAACAAAATAAAACCTTCGTACCCGTCCGAACAAACTGCTTGGATTACCAAGTCACACTACGTATGGGAGGAATATGTCATCAATATTGAATACGCAATTCACTACAGCTCAACAACTACAACCAACTTTCTCAAGACAAAAAACATGACAATAATAATTTATGTTGTGGATGAAAACGACGGAAATGTGACTACATGAAAATCCTATGCTCCATAATGCAATACAAGCTGTGTTGTAGTGGTAATGCCAAACATCAAATGGCCAATTCTGCAAACTCATTATACACGATTCGCATAATTTGGGGTCTGAACACTGACTGTCAGTGTCAATAGACAAACTGAAAATTTGATCAGAGATTTCAATAAAACTGTTAGTAGAAGAGCTTTAAAACAATAGAAGAGCTTACCAGCTTGAAAGTTAGTAACAGTGGAATTTAGTACTTTAACTAGATTATGGTATAACCTATAAGAAGTTAACTTGGTCGACTGACTTGTATGTGGACAATTAGTATGCGAAATGAAAAATGACAAATTTAAGGGGTAATGTAAGATGCACTTTTTATTAGCAAACTCTACCTTGCATCGTTCATCACAGGTTAACATTCTTTGCTTTGTTTGGTATTTGTATTTTCGAATATATTTATATTTTAATTCGAGAGCACCAGTAAGGTACTTCTATAAATCAACAACTTACGTTACGAACAATAATTAATGATAGTTCAAAAAATGTAGGGAAAGTTCAATTCGTTCCATTTTATCAGTTCAAAGGTTGAGGAGTTAATAGATTTAGGAAATACTGGGGTAATGCTAAAAAAATCCAGAATAATAATAGTTTTCAAAACTTATTTAATTTAATGAGCTAAGTAAGGCATCCCATCAAAAGATAATTCATTTACTTTAAATACACAAAAAAGTCAATCTAAACACTAATCTTATTTCAACTTTTTCCAATTAAAATGAGTGGCAACTGGCAACTTTCATTTGTACAACCGATGTAGAAACGATTTAACAACTACATAGTTATATTCTTGTCTTGTGTAATAACGCACTTTTATAATGAAGACACAAAATATGTAGATGATTTCCAGTCTGTTTTGATTAATGATCCATGATCCCAAATATTATCCTTAACTGCAGTATTTCTAACTAGCGACTACGGGATCATTTTAATACTTTACTACGTTTATTAGAAGAAAATCATCGAGAATTATTTTTGGGAATCATTAATAATATTGACCATTTATTGCGAAATTATTGCATCGTCCGATTTGATTTGAGGTAATATCGAATATGGATATTTTTGGGAGAATTATCTAATCTATCTATCTATCATCCCTAGCCATTGTCTTCTTAAGAATTTCAATTTCACCATTGTGATCAGTCGCCATTTCATTAGCCAACAATCGCTCTTCACTTCCTTCTGGTTCTACCATGAGAATCCATTTCCCTTCTTCACTGACACTCAAAAACTCTTCATATTCTTCAGTGAGCGTGCTCAACGATTTGGAGTCCACTCGCTTTTTGTTGTTCGGATTAGTTTTATACTGAATTAAGTACATGAGCCCTTGCTGAAGAAAGTAGAGGACTCGTCCTCGATGCCTATTGAACCCAGGGAGGATAATGTTAAGAACTTGTAAAATTTTTCTAATGAGCTCAATGTACCTTAGTACAAATTCTACTTGCATACGAATCAACCTATTCCGGTATAATATGAAGGACATTCGCTGCACAATATCGTATTCAGTACGGAGAATAAGGAAATGATTAGGATGCAAGCTCACGCCTCGATGCTTTCCTGCAACTGCTTCTAACTTTAATACTCTGTCCATTGACCTATCCCCATCTATTTGACTCAAGTCTGAGCGAACAGCCTCCTCCATGGCAGAGATGAAATCGTACCCTTTCACATCTTTACAAAGTGTGCACTTCCACTCTGAATTAGGATCTAGAGGCTGTATGGGGAGATAAACTGCTTCTGTACTCTTTTGACAATTTTCATCATTCTGACATTTTATGGCTTGGAAGAACGTGTCACATTCTGTAGCTGAAGAGCACCGTGAGCATGAGCAGGACAAGTAGAAAAAATCATGGAGAAACTTTCGACGCTCCACCGTCCCGAGAAAGGTTTCCGTGTACACGGTCTTGATAACTTCACCAGCTTTGATGGGCACTGCGGCATAAACCTCCAGTTGCGAGTTGGGATTTATCACTCGATACGCATTAGGAATGCATGAGTGAGCTAACAGGCTTCCTCGTTCAAAAACATACGTTCCATACCTAGAATGTAATCATTAAGCAATCCAATTAGCTTCCAGGTATACTACGTCATATATGAGCATATATAAACTGCCTATTTCTACGAAGTAACCAACAGTAAATTAATGCTAGAAGTAGACTACCAAACCAAATCAACCCGAATCCTAATTAATTATAGGGATATTTTTAGAATCTGCTGTAACATCACGAATGCCATTATATTTACAGTTTATTGTACTGTACTCCTTCAAGTTTTTACTTTCAAACCAATCCAACCGTCCAAATCAGATCATCACACTGCTTAATAAGTAGTTAGTACCATTCATAGCTAAAGATTCTACAAGTTAATTTGTACTGAAGTATTTTAATGTTTTACATGCCCCTTACGAAAATGTAAGTACTCATAAATCTTGTATTAACTTCAGTACGGGAAGATTTCAATTTATAACAAATTTATTAATCAATGTTGCGAAGATTATAATCAAACCACCTTATCCCTTTCCATCAAGAATCTTAACTTTCATCGATAACCGATATTCCATGTTCCAAGACGAAAACACAAGCTGTTGCTGAAGAATAATTTTAATTGAAATGAAATGTAAATTGTGAAGAAAAAAATTATTGAAAATGTACAACAATTTGTCTAACCGATAAAGGAGTGCTCTTTGTCTGTCCTCGCTTCCAAACCCATTCACATCAATGATTCTTGTTATATTTTCCACTGTATCAAAGTCGAATTGATCCAAATCACAGGTCTGATGGATGAAGGTTAGAGCATCACACAACAAAGCCATGGCATTGCTGCTGCTTTGATGATGAGACTCTTCTGCTTCTTGCTGAAGCTCCAGGAGTTTAAACCAGTTCTTTGTGTCTTTGTCTCTGAGAAGAAGACACCTTAAAATTGTTATTGTTTCAGGATCCAATATCTGGTCTGTAGAAACACCATTACTTGCAAAGATGGGGCATTCGAAGAAGGCATGCTTGCCATCCTAAAACATGCGTTGAGTAAGATAAGAACAAGTGACGAGTATAATATGATCATTTTAACATATTTCTTAAGTAGTAGTTTACCTGCTCGCATGTATAATTACAAACAGGAAATCCACACCTTCGACATCTGTATCGGGTTTGGACCAAAGAATAACAAGAGAGGCACACCGGAAGTCCATCTTCGTTGAGACTGCTACAGCTACTAGGTCCAGAAATCAAAGCGTGTTCCCGGAAGATGAGATCCCCCTTATCAAAGTTTTTAGATGCTACCAAACAGCGTCCATTCGTATTACTCATGATTTCTCCTTCAGTCGTTGATCGAATCTGTACTGGAATCTCTTCGTTTTGAGTCGCTGGTGAAATCAAACTTGATCCAAAATTATCCCTGTCATTGCTGCCAATATTATTATTGCAGGTTAAAATTAGATGATTTTCTTTCCGGTTTTCATCTTCACAGTCAATGCGATTACAGCTGCAACAGTCAACCTGCATTTTAGCAGAGTATGCCGAAGAAGAAGAAGATGATGAGCACTCGATATCCATGCTATCCATTTTGATTCTTGTCGGAAGAGTTGAATTTCATTAGTGTTTCAAGGAAGAATGCCAGCACCTGAACTGTCGATTGTTTGAGACAAACTGGAGAAGTACTATATGAAAAGTGAGCAGGAAGATAAAAATGCTCTTCAGTCAACCCTGCGACATGCATTATATTTGTCAGGGAAAGTTTGTGAAGGGTGAAACGTGAAACCTTAGAACTTCAGTAAGCCACAGACTGTGTCTAAAACAGTTAAGTCCTTACTAGCTTGTGGCACTTTTGGCAACTCTCTACCTCGTTGTACTGCAGGTGCCAGGCATTGTGGGATTAGCTAATCTAATCAGGTATGCTATATTTTATGTACAAGCAAAGAAGACACAATAGTGCAGCAGTAGTAATGCGTAAAAAACCAAAAACCAACTAAGGATGAAATGAAGTAGTGTGATTCAAACAGAACTTGACAGATCCTCAGATCATGGTGATATTTGCTGTTGTATACGTTGTGTTAAAAAGTGTAATAAAAAAGAAAGGGTTGCAGATGCATGAAACAGTACAGCACATCATAGAAAGGTCCCTTAAAACATCTGCCTCTTCACATCATACATTCTATAAAAATATTCATTTCGCTAATACTACTATTACTACTGGCACTGGCAGTAGTCTACTGCAATTCCGATACATATAAAATGAGCAGATCTAGTTTGCTTTGTACTTGCATTGCGGCCATTGCATGCAACATCGGATGATCGGATGTCAGATGAGAATCTAGCTGTGGTCAGAGAAATAGAAAACTTCTGGAGACTCACGGAACGGAAGTAAAAATGCGATGCGACATAATACAAAAGATATTCCGTTTGGTATTCACCTGTGTCCATGTCATGTTTCATATGAGATTTCAACTTCAATACATTTTTTTCTTTCTCTTTTATAATGAAAGACATGATGAAATTCAGTATTTTAATGATAACATGTCTTAACAATCATCAAAACAATATAACTGGATGGATAACAATCATCGTATGATGGATTTCCAGGTAAATTTCATGGGAAAATTGTTCAACTTTGAATACATGCAATGATATGCTTACTGTCTGCAAGCATGCACTAGAAAGAAGCAGATTGACCGAGGTGGAGAGTTGATGCGTGCGAACATTTGAGCACTTCTTGCTTGCGTGCATATGGAATCCGGCCTGGGACGCTGTGTGTGCTGTCAATTTCCCTTCATTTCTATTGTCTACCCTTCTATACTTCCATTTATATTCCACCGGCTTGTACTGGATTTTAATTAATTAACTATTATCCGTAAGTTGAAATAAACATTTGAAAAATTAATATTTATTTTGAATTTTATGAACTAAGCATCAGATGAGTGGTTTTATGTTTAATAGTGTAATGATAAGTGGTAAATATCGTTGACAGCTTTTATGGGAGAATGCTGAATACCTTTCTATTGAAAACATTTAGCATGAAAGTGTTTATTTTGAAGATTGTGTTGTTAATATTACAATAATTTTTT
Organism: Orchesella cincta; assembly: GCA_001718145.1. Taxonomy (NCBI): domain Eukaryota; kingdom Metazoa; phylum Arthropoda; class Collembola; order Entomobryomorpha; family Orchesellidae; genus Orchesella; species Orchesella cincta. Next base: position 270,255 of record LJIJ01000106.1, on the reverse strand, counting down.
TAAAGTGTTAGTTTAATATTCTTTTCTATGTGAATACAGGTGCAAATATGGCAAAGAAGAAGGACAGTGTGGACCATGGGTCCACTGAAGGCGTTAAAAATGGAGACGTCGATCCTGATTTCTCTGATCCTGAGGGCTTTGTTGATGACATCACTGATGAAGGCAAGTTGTGCATTTTCAATTAGTGAAACATTCTGTGCCTAATACTTGGATTTTAATTATTATTTTTGAATAATTATTAGAACTTTGTGGAGATTTGCTGAGGAAGAAGCCAAGAGAGACGGATGGCGTTGAGAGCATCATTGTGGTCGATGGCCTTCCAGTTGTAGGGGAAGATCGTCTCGAAAAGTTGAAGGGTGTCATAAGGAAGATCTTTGGAAAGTTCGGCAACATCTCGAGTGAGTACTTTGCGCCTGGAGATATTGAAGGGGTTGCTGCTGCTACAGCCTCTGGTAGCACGCTTCCTACAACGTAAGTTAAACATAAAGTTTAAACACGAGTAGTTTTAATCACACAGATCTTGATGATGATAAACCTCACGCGTCTGATTTTTATTGATGAGCAATTTGGCTTAATCTTTTCTGACAAGATTGTAATTCGTAAAAAATTGAAATTGGTATAGTACCAAGAGTAAGTAAACATAATTGTTAAACTTTTGTTCTTAACTTGTCTGAATTTAGATACATGTTCATCGAGTATGAAAATTCAGCTGCAGCTTTGGAAGCGGTGAAAACAATGGATATCTACAAATTTGACAAGTCTCACACCCTTCTTGTGAATCTCTTTACGGACTTTGACAAGTATGAAAATATTCCTGAGAACTGGGTTACCCCTCAACCGCAACCATACAAGGATCCTGGCAATTTGTGGTACTACCTTCTCGAACCGGATGCGTTTGATCAGTATCTCGTTTTAAAAATTGGAGTTTCAAAGGGAGGAGGTGCGGCAGCCAATGACATTCTAGTCATGTCAAACTCTTCCCCTGAACCTACTGAAGTTTTGAGCCGCCCTTATGGAACTGAAACGATTGCAAAATGGTCTCCTTCTGGAACTTACCTTGCGACTTTCCATGGTAAAGGTGTCGCAGTTTGGGGTGGAAAAGATTTTGAAAAGATCAACCGATATGCTCATCCACATGCTGAGCTCATCGATTTTAGTCCAAATGAAAGATATCTGGTTACATTTGCCCCAAGAGCCGAAAGAATGTATGACAATTCTGAAGTTTTAATTATTTGGGAAATTCGGACTGGAGCCAAAAAGAGGACCTTTAGTGAAATTTACAAGTCACCTTGGCCTGTTCTTAAATGGACAAATGACGATAAGTTTTTCGCCAAAATGGGCCCTGATGCTATCTCCGTCTATGAAACACCGGTAAATATATTTTCCTTGCTTACAACTAAGTCACTCTGAAATGAAACACTAAGTAAATATTTCATGCTTGTTTTTGTTACAACAGAGCTTTAGATTACAGGACAACAAAAGTGTTAAAATTGCCGGTGTTAGAGACTTTAGTTGGTCACCTACAGATAATATCTTGGCATACTGGGTGGCTGAAGATAAAGATGTCCCAGCTCGAGTCACGCTTCTTGAAATTCCAAGGTATGACTGCTGACAATGATTAATTTATGTCGATGCAAATATTTAAGCTAGAATATGTGTAAAACCGTTGAATTTCCTATTTTAGTCGCAATGAAATTCGGGCCAAGAATCTGTTTAACGTTGCCGAGTGTCGTATGCACTGGCAAAAATCTGGGGACTTCTTGTGCGTAAAGGTCGACCGTTACTCGAAAGTGAAGAAAGAAAAGCATGACACTAAATACAGTGTAAGTTTTATAAGTCATTCTTTTGCTATTGATTATGATAAAAAGAAACTAAAGTGAAGTCATTGTTATTATCTTGTTTGTTCCGGTTTTTCAGGGTTTGTATTACAACTTTGAGATTTTCCACATGAGAGAAAAGCAGATACCTGTCGACAGCGTGGAAATCAAGGAACCTATCATTGCTTTTGCTTGGGAACCTATTGGTAGCAAGTTTACTATCATCCACGGGGAGCAAAACAGTACCAACACAAGCTTCTACGGAGTGAAGAAAGGAGATACCCCAACTTTATTGAGTAAGCTTGTTTATAATGCATAGGACTAAGAATTTCATCCATTTTTATAGCTTACTAAATTGGAAAAATATAATTTTGTGTGTTGTAGAAAAATTCGAAAGAAAGCGTTTCAATGCTCTCTTCTGGGCCCCACAAGGACAATTTATTGTTCTTGCTCTATTAAAAAGCGCTGAAGGCCCACTGGAGTTTATTGACACTTCTGATTTCACAATTATGTCAACGTTGATGCCAGAAATGACAACCGATGTGGAATGGGATCCGACAGGTCGTTATGTAACTGCTTGCGTTTCTGCTTGGAGTGGTAAAGTGGTAAGTTGTAAATAAATCTAAGAACCTGACTGAAAACATTAATAGTAGAAATTGGAGTTTCCACACTTAGTAATTGATCTAACTTTGTACAGTCGGACACTGGCTTCACACTGCTGAACTTCCAAGGTCGAGTTCTCCGAAAGGAGAGGATTGACCGATTCGGAAACTTATTCTGGAGACCAAGACCTCCATGCTTGCTATCCAACGCACAAATCAAGGATATAAAGAAGAATTTGAAGAAATACAGTCCTCAATTTGAGACCAAGGATAGACTACGACTTAGCAAAGCATCCAAGGTTCGTGTTATTTCAAAAGCTTTTTAATTTGACTTGACAGCTGCTTTAACTAACTTTTTCATTATACTTTCAGGAAATGCTTACGAAACGACAAGCTATTTTGGATGCCTGGAGTGATTACAGGAATAAAAAGGAAGACGATTACCAGACACAGAAGAAACAAAGAATGCTGTTACGAAACAGTAAGTCCTACAAGTTAATAAAAATATGTATGTTTTTAGCAAGTTTTTATCAGTACTTTATTATTTAACTTTCATTAATTTTTACAGACGTGGATACTGATGAATTGGATAGTGACAAGAGCCAAATGCATGAAGAAACAATTGAAGTTCTAATCCGTGAAGATGTTGTACCTATCGAGGAGTAGTCTACTAGTTGCGAACCACCTTTTTGTATTCGTTAAGTACTGGATTACTGTGTGCAACTTGTGTTTGAAAGATAATTATCAAATCAAGTGAAGACTTATAACTCTAACTTGTGTGTATTACTCTATAATCAACAGTGCTACAGGCTACAGTGAAGCGTTTTTAAGAATATTTTTTCGTTCTTGTCTTAATTATTATACAGAGAGTTTTTTTAGTGAAAATGGTTACTCGTTGTATGCAATTAAATCATATATTATGTTTAGTTTTTATCACACTTACTGAAATTTTACATCTTGCTGGAAGCAAACCCGATGTCATGCTACGACTTCTACAATTGTATTTATGGTACAGAAGGCATTGTATTAATGATTCATTTTGGAGTAAAAAAGATATCCGGTACCAAACACAACGATTAATCCAGTCTCCATTTCGTCCTTTCATATTTCAATGCATATAAATGGTACGCTCATTATAACCTGTATAACGGTGGTCATGCAACGATGGTTTTATTTTGCGCATTCCTGTTTTTTGTTGGCTGTGCTAAAAGGTTTCAATGCTGCAGCTTTATCGTGGCTGTTCCATGTTCCATAAACTTGGAACCTCTTAATGTTAATGCGTTGTTGCAAGATGCCAGGATTCGATGAAACGGTGCAGGAAAGGTTATGTGCATCATTCAGCCAGTACTTCGGCATAGCAGTAGGTATAGTCACCGTGATAGCGTTGGGCTTATCAGTGCATCATGATGTACAATGGAACGGTTACGTGAACGATCGGTTTAACCTTAACAGTGGTCTCGGGATGACAAAGTTGAACGCGAGGGACTACATAGATGTGGAAAGTCAGCAAGAATGGATTGACATTATTAATCGACCACACTTGTTGGAAACTATTGTTATTTTTCTGGTTGTAATTGCAACTTGTTTGAAAGGTATTCATATAATTGCATCACCTTCAGCAGTCTCCGAAACCCGGATGCCACAAGATGTCCAAGCCCTGAATGCCGTAATATTTGCCATTCATATAAGTACAAATCACATTAAGTCATGACTTTATCACACAGCATCTAATTTCCTGTATAATTTACTTTAGGGTGCCTTTGTATTTTTGCTAAGCGCTTTTCTCGAGGGATCTTCTGCAATACTGATAATTACGTCTATTGTCGCTGCACAAGATAGTTCGAATCAGATCGTGGAATTAATACATGGTCCAAAGACTAACTGGCCGGATATTACGAATTCGACTCCATTGACGGCATATGAAATGGACCTGTACATGAATGTCTATTGCAATACTCATGAGAACAAATGGGTGTCTCCCAAACAATGTCAACTAACCTTTGCTAAAATGCTGGCCACAGTATGCCACCTCTTAAGTAATACTTTAAAATTGCACAAAAAGTAAATGTTCGGATGCAAAAGCTTAACTACATTATTTGCAGATTTTCTGTTTACTGAATGTTGTGATAAGCTTTACGGTATCCTTCAATATTTTCTGCAATAACATGAATCAAGTAAAGCCATTCCAACCTCCTAAACGTACAACGCGATTACTGGCATCATTGAGAATTAAAAATCAAAGAGAAACCCGTCATAGGAAACAACGGCTTAGTGTCGAAGCGAATCAAAAAGACGTTGAAAGTTTCAAATATCAGAATTCAACTACAGACAAAGACGCTTTGAGGAATCAAAATCAGTTCTTGACCACAGAAGAAGATATATTCCAAATCCAAGCTAACGGTGATGGCGATGAGCGAGATTCAGATTTAAACTAATATTGGTTAGTTTGTCTTCAAGAACTACGAACGATGATACAAGAGCGTGACAATTCGGCACAAACAAAACGTTATCTTCTTCATCTTCAAATTTTAGATGTGATACTTTCTTTTAATACAAATAATTAACTGAACAAAAGTTATATCTTTTGTTGTATGTGAATTATGAATATGATTAAATAGAGTTGAATAGAAACGTTATTAAACAGAGAAACCCATCTTAACTGCAGCCAATAGGTAATTTTGTATTAAACATATATAGTAATGGCGATAGAGATTTTACGTAAGAATTATTTACAGCTACAGCATTTCCCATTCACAAGACCAAAATACTCGGTATTATTATCATTATTATCAGTAACTGTACGGGTAGAAGTGGATCAAGTAAGTAAGTGTGATGATACTAGGTGAGACGTTTTGCTTTGTGGTATAAGGCGTCTACAACTTTGCCCATATTTTGAATCAGCCCTAACGCTGCATCATAAGCCTTATCTTCTTGTATGGTATCAAAAATTACAAGCATTCCTTCTCCTTGGTCCAGCACTCCATTCAGTTGTTTATCCAAAATCATTTGTGATAATTTTTGCTCCACATTTGGAATTGACAAATCAATAGTTTTTGAAATGTGCTTTAACTGTAAAAAAACAGATTTTAAAATTAAAACTGAGCATTTGAAATTACTCGTTGTTTAAGGAGTAAGCAAACATCTTAAATTGACAATACTGAAAATTGTGATTACCTCAACTTTAGAATATGGTTCAATGATTCGCAGGAGGTTCTGCTGCATCATTTTATCATACAATGTATTAAAATGGGCCTTGACCACCTCATCTTCTTGAAGTTGTGCCTTGTACTTTTCAAGGGCTTGTTGGAAATCTTTCAAGGATCTTTTGTGTGCAGCTTGGGCAACTGCTCGCATAGCCTCCACATCTTCTCCAACGTATTTCAGGGCAAGTTTTCCAGAGAGCAATTGGGCAACTTCCTCTGGACTATTATAAAGATTTAGGAGAAAATCAGCTTTCAGTTCCTATGAAATTGGATTAATATAATTTGAAAAAATTAAATTTGTAAAACTTACAGATTCAACATGATTTTGGAAAGAAGCATGTACTTCAAAGCAACAAGGGCCCTGGGATTTTCAATGCTATCCAAGCCTTCAAAAGCCTCATAAAAATATGAGTAAGCTGTTTTGAAATCTTTTTCATCAGCAGCATGCAGAATTCCTGTGTAAACCAAGAAAAATAAAGGTTTAGCAGCTCCTTCCAATATTGTTTAATACGTTTACTTAAGTTAAGGTAAACACTTCATACCAGACTGAAGATCTAGGGATGCCTGCATCAGTGGAGGGCAATAAATTGAGTTAGCAGTGGTTCGTGCTGACGTCAAGGCTGCTCTTGCCCTTGGCAAATTTCCTAGGGCATGGTACGTCTTGCTTTCCAACAGTTGAACTTCGACAAGCAGGTTCTTATCATCCACCTTCTTCAGCTCCTTCAACAATAGGCCGCAAAGATTTAGGGCGGCTGTGTAGTTTTCGCTGTCATAGTAGACTCCAACTAACCTTGCTTCCAGGGATTGTCTCAAAAATGTTCGTTTTTCCTCCCGAGCCCAGTCGATACAATCTTGACACACTTTTACTTGCTGCTCACTTGTAGCGTCGATATCCAAGTACATGTCAACCAACGATCTAACAAGTTTGGCAGCCTTGGCTTTACTAACATTGTTGACAAATGTGCGAACCCGTTGAATTAGCTCATCAAATCTTTTAGAATCCTTCTTGTCCTTACATTCTTGGGCTATTCTCATAATCCCTTCCTCTGTCTCAAACGGATTGTCATCAGATTCTGTATTCAAATCATTAAAGTAACTCAAATGCACCACGTCCACATGCTAAATATAAAGTTATGTCCAAGCCAGTATCGCAGTAAATATCTTACCCATTGGTTGTGGAGTAGTTTCCGCTCCAGATCGGAAAGGTGTAGCCTTTGCGACTTGTGCACTCGCCATTTTCAGTGCCGATTTGTACGAATCACTCACTCAACGAATAATTGATACCCAAACTGAAAGATTACATTTACGCTATTAAAGCTAAAAACCAAATGCGAATAAAATTGATAACACTGGCAAACAGGTTATTAATCAATTTATCAAAGATTTTGAGATCACTCACCTGATGTACTTCAATTTAATAGTTTTTCGAACTTTCTTAATATCACAAACCAAATCAAATGAAAATTGGAAAAGCAAACCCCCCAAAATTAAGGACTATTCCTGTTACAATTCACTTCAAACTATTATAATTCAAGATCCACCAGAATTAAGTAATTTTCTATTTTTGAAATTATATCAGTGGAACAATTAGTTTAGTGTGATTTACTGAAGAATCCAAAAAATGAATTCACGAATCGGTTTCTGTTTATATATGCTTGAAACGCAAAACGAAGTGTCATTTTTTGTCCATGTCATGCTATGCTTGGCAATGGGAATTGTGCTGATTCACAAGAGAAGCTCAATTTCTGAAACGGCAACTTCAATCTTCCGCAACAAGTGTAGTTTTTAGGGGTAACATGAGACCCATACTTCTGATGCTTACAAGTGATAAACTCATTTTGCCCTTGCGTTTCTGCTATTGAGTTTGATAATCTTTGCAAAAGGAAAAAATGCATTTTTTGACACTGAAATCATCAATTTTTCATGACCTTGACCTTTTTCCATTTTACCCGGATGAAATGACAAATGAAAAGTCAGAGAAGATGATAATTTATTATTAGATAAATTAAATTATTGTTGCTGCTTTATTTAGGGTAAAGTGTATTCAATATATTATGTGGTAAGGTATATAGCTGGTAACTAGTTTTCGCGAGACTACTTCCGATGTTTCGAAAGTGATGCAATCAGTTCTAACAGTTCTTTTCTTTTACTCTCCGCCTGTTTTGGGGTTGCAGTTGAAAGCCCGTTTTTCCACAATGAGGGACGACTGGATAAAGAGCTTTTGTGAATGAAGTCTACAATCAGTTCTGCATTCATGATGACGTGAAGTCCGCAATCTCTTCCGTTTGCTTGTGCACAGCAACCTTCAAAGTCATGAAAGGTCGAGGTTGAAGAGAAAAGTGGGGAAAGTTTTTTGTATAGCATTCTTGCAGCGGATTCATTGCTTCCTCCGTAAGAGTCAAAGTGCATGAATTTGTTATCCGGTCGTGAAAAGACTAGAAGGGACCAATGGGAGCCTGAATACCCTTTTTCGGTTTCAGTGGAGTCATTCACAGGCCAGACTGCGTACTCAATCGTTTCCAGCCCATCTCCTAAAATGCCTACAATGATAAATGACAAGATATGCAGCAATGATATTAGATTTTGAAAAGTAGCTGCAAGGGTCTAGCCCTAATTAGCGTGGCAAGAAACATTATGATCTTACACTGAAGTTCTTCAGAACTGGGGATAAGTTTCAATAGCTGAGTAACAGCAGGTCCGTACAATTCCAATTTAGGGTCATTGTGAGACTTTGCTTGATTACCAAGATATTCAAAGTGGAAACCGATTACTGCATCGTTAAGCCACTGATTAGTCTTGAGAATGTCCACTTCTGACTCGCGAATTAAGCTGTCACCGTAGTCTAAAACGACTTTTCCATGTGACATCTTTTGATTTGCCCCTTGACTGTCAAGTTCAAGACTTGACACCTGAGTAACCTGACCTAGTTATCCGATTCGATCGGAATAACAACACAAATAATCTCACTGGAAAATTCTACTATGCAGCACCATTTTAGTGGTAACCTCTAACCTCTCTTAATTACAACTGGTTCCGATTCTGATTCTGACTGATGTATACAAAGAATTTCTTCATTTACCTGGATACTGAACAGACTCGCGGTGTTGTCGGGGCATTTTGGGCTTCAGAACCAGTCTTTGTTCAATTTTATACCAAAACTCCTTCCCAAGCTGCTGGAGCGATAACTATAATCCTCCAAACCAAATGCTTGGAAGCGTTGCTGTTATCAGGATTAACATTGTTATGTAGTAGCTGTATTTCCGAATGTGTAAAATGGAAGAGTCTCAAATTGACCCAAAAATCATACTTGATACAGCCACGGCCTTTCATTATCCATATTATCATCATAATTCAGTGATTCAGTCTCAGTTAGGACGAAGTAACTGCTATATATATATGCTAATATTTGCAATTAATTGTGCTTTACTAACCATTGGTGCATCTTGAGTACATCTGTATTTAATAGTAGTAGTAAAAAAAGGAAAAGTGTAAAAAATCTAAAATAAAATGAATAATATTGAGTATTGAAGCTCAAAAATTAAAGGCCCCATTACCAGTCATACATTGAGGTTGAATGTTAAATTGTGTTTGAAGGTTTCAGTACCTAGCCAAGTGGCCGGTATCGCCAAACCAAACCTAGTTTTTAAAATGCATTTACACACTTGCATTCTCTCCGTTTATTATAAACGCAGCAGTTGCACACACGACACCGTTGATGATGCGAATAAATCTAGTTCTTCGAACGCCTTCAACCTGCCATTTGATTGGAGGCACTTGAGTTGTTACTGCTCGTTCTTCTATTCCCCTCTCCTTGCTAAGACCGGTTATCCTACTCCACTAAATGTGAAGGTGAAGAAGGTTTACTTTGATCATGATATTTTTCTAGTAAGCTTAAACTTGAGTTGAGCTCGTCGTGTGCCTATGCCACACAGATTGTGATTTAGATGGATGCAGGATAAAAAAATGTAATTTTGTTGGTCATATAAAAGGACACCTTCACATGTGAAAATGAACTCATTTCGCTTTTAACGGATCTCAGTTGCGGAAGTGAGTGTTTGTGATTATCGTTGTTGTGTTGGGCGTCAAACGGGGCTAAGATGGGAAGTCTTTGCAGAAGACTGCAGTTTTTTAAATGGCTGTGCGTGCTACTATTTGGTGTCATTGTTTCTGGTGAGAGCAATGATGGGAAAGAGTGGGTTCGGAGATATATTCGATCGACGGATGATTCCTCTGGAGAAAGGGAAGCCAGGGCTCCGGAGAGAATTATGTATTTGAATCAAGGGGTGGAGTTTGTGTTTCCACTCGGAGTTCACTACACACTTGCCAACGTGAACGAGCAGCCCAGTTATCCTGTTCCAACCACCGGTTTTGAATCGGTGTTGGAATTTCCTAGAAATAAAATGGCTATCATGTTTTCCAGCATGGTTAATACTTTGCGACTTGTAAGCGTCATTTTTTGCTCAAGTTAACAGAAGTGTTCAACTTGCCCCAAAATTTAAGTTATGGTTTTTAATTACTTTCAGGCAAATTTTAGTGTGTACAGTACGATTTACACGAATGATACCAAGGTGCTATCAAGTCCTGCCATGAGAATTTTGGGTACTGATGTGAAGCCGACAGAGCTTCTTCACGCACCAGCAACTACAATAGCTATTAATCGAGATATATCTACCCAGACGGATGGAATTATCAATGACTTTATCCCTAAAGCTGCATACTTTGGATCTGCAATTTATCCATTTACAAAGGCTATATTCTCAAATACCATAAAGTGAGGTCGATTCTTCATATAGTCAATATAAAACTTCTACTTTGAGGCTAATTCTTGCAACTTTAAATTAGGTACGAGAATTACTGGGCTTGGCCATGGAGGGATGGAGGATTCGACAAATTTTCTGATTCTCCTTTGGTTCCTTACATGGAGGTTGAAGGATTAATGCCTTACTATGAGAATGAAGCTTTTGCGGCTATCGCCGCACTATTTAAGGTAAAGAGTTTGTAATTGATGATTTAGATGCTTAATTAACTATAACCTATTCTTGAAAGTTCATTAATTAATGTTATTTCAAATTAGGGTGGAACTGGCAGCGTTGTCTTTCTTAAACCAAAAGGAAATGTAACAATTCTTCAGCTTATGCTTCAACCTACAGCTTTGACAGAAATTTTTGATGAGAACTTTCCCGGCTGGGGAGTGAAAACCATGAGAGTGAAAGTACCAGCAGCAACCTTCACCACAACTACCAGGCACGCAGAGACACTCCAAAAGGTATGAAAGTATAATATTATGTTCAATTTCAAATTGCAATCTCGGATCGATCAAATACTATAAATATTTGTGTTCGTTTTTGTTAGCGTGGTGTTGTGGACACTTTCTGCAGTGCTGAAGTGCGTGAAAATCTGTTTGGCGTTTTACGCGTAGCCAGCTCCCATTTCCTAAACCCAATTGTTCAAACCAACCACGTCCAAATTTCAAAGGATCTGTTTCGTATCGCATCAGCGACAGGAGCTACTCTAAATTCCCAATCTGACTATGACACTATTCCACGCATCGATCCAATTTATGCAGATGTTGCTGAGTCCTCTGAAGCAGATTCCAATAACGCTGGTAGCGTTGAAGCCACAACTGTTGCTGATGAAGTTGCTAGCGGTACTGCCGTGGAAGAGGAAGTCGCTAGCACAGGCAGAAGCGCAAGATCTGTTGAGTTCATTGCTGATAGTGATGAGCCCATAGGATCAACAGAGGAGACAGTGACTACTCCACCTGAATCACAGTCAGACACAGAATCCACTGCATCCTCTGAATCAGAAGATGATGAATCCTCTTTATCGGACGATCCTAGAAAGTCATCTGAAAGCCAGGAACCTGTCCTGAAAGGGGGAAAGCGAGGAAATGTGCAGATTGAGTCATACGTTTTTGATGAGCCCTTCCTCTGGTTTCTCCACGCCACCAATGAGGAGCCAATGTTTATGGGAATCATTGAATCCTTCAAGAGATACAAGGAGCAAGGCTCCAGCAAGCTGATTTCTTTGGCAAGCCACAAATTCGCAAAGGATGGAACGATAAATGTTGGTCATGGAAGCTTAGCACCACCCCTTGTCGATGTTATTGCCGATACTGCAAATATCAATTTATGGAATTGCTAGACGAAAACGAGAGTCATGTAAAGCAAGCATCTAATAATCCTGTGATCATTTTTAGTGGTGAATGGTGAAAGTCCTTAATTTCCTTATTATAATGTCAAGCGAAAAGTGAAAATCTTTTTGAAAGAAACTAGGTTTGTATTAAATATTGAAGACAGTTTTATCAGATTGGATGAGGGTCGATCAAAATTTATAATGTTCTCAGGCAGGAAGTCTGAAAGTAGGCTCCTGTCCCTAATAGCGATTTACTTTTACCTACGTTTGGGTTTAGTTAGAGAATCATGATGATGATGTAGCTCATACAAATATTTTTATATGGATACTTTATGTACATTGCGACGTAGCAATGACTATGTACACTACGCATGCAAGTCAACAAAACATGTTCAATATTTTTTAAGGTCAAATAAAACAAGTTTTTTTTTATAAAACAAGACGCCTGTATGTGCATATATTTGGCATTACGAGCGAGTACTAATGAACGCAACGCTGATGCTTCTTTGTTTGCAACTTAACTTCTCATATTACCCAAATTAATGTCAAATGTAGTGCAAAAAGCACACATAATGAGAGACCTTCAGGATTTTGCGAATAAATGTTCTTTCGCCTGAACCGCATTTTGAAAACCTGTTTTAGATTTGAGGTGAGTATCTAGTGATTAGCAAGATGCGCACGATACGATGTCAGCAAGCTAATCCGCCTTGTAATCCTTCATGCGTTGTCTGTTTATGAAAATCAATAATTTTTTGCAACAACCAGCAGTTTTATATGGCTCGTGATTGATTTATTTTAGTAATTCATTATAACTTACAATGTACACATTCAATTTTGTTTGTATTTGAATTTGCTCTGAAAACATTTTACAATTCATGTATGCTCTAACTTATCTGCTATGTACAGAATTATATACATTGTTTTCGTTTTGAGATCAGTTTGCGGCACTGTGAATTACTTCATTTCTTGGTCGCACTATATATTTTGTTATTAAAATTGTCGTCGGTTAAAAAAAACATGTATCAAAAAGCATAATTCGTTTGCTTAGCTTTGTTTGTACATTAAGAGTTGTTCCAAAGCAGTTTCCAACACACGTACATATACCACAAACCGAAAAGTAAACTATTTATCAAGTTCACCGTAATTTCTTCTTATAATTATAATATTCTAAACTCATGAGTAACTTTAATATGAAAACAATCCCAAAGTTTCGTATAGCATGCAAAATTCATTATTGGATTATGGAAAATTGTTAACTTAAAATTTAAATGACTCTCTATGGCTCAGATTGTTCCATTGGAAGATTGTATCTAACATTATTGCAACTTGGTTTAGTATTCTGAGTCTTTCTCAATCTGCCTTCAGTAAACTGCCAGTTCATGTCTCGTTTAATAAAATTGTCGACTGTCATCCGGTGACAGAAAAAATGTCATAAAATAATATCACTTTTTTTAGCTGAACAGAAATGAGTACCACAAACAACCGTTTAGTTTTCCTAAATGCCGACTCTGACTAGTAACTTAACTAAAATTATACACAAAACAAACAAACGTAAAACTAATTAAATGCGATTGAAAACTGGGTTTCGGTAAACCTCACAGATTTGAACTGAGCAAAAATTGTTTAGAAATAATTTATAAAAACCGCTGACTTCTGTACCGTTATACATATTGAAGACTTTTGTTCCAAACTAGAGTAGATGAAGTAGATCTCTTTCCCTTCAATTTTTATATCTTAACCAAGGTGTTTTAGGATGGATAGAGGGGATGGTCTGTATAATTATCCTTTCCGTCTTCTGGAAGTCCTTATTAGCTTTTTAATTGTGCGCATTATTTCCTTCCCCATAAACGGATGGAATAACAATACAGTTTAAAAAATTGATACTCAAAAGCAAACTCTGTTGGATTTGTTGGACTGGAATGAGATGAGAATGAGAGTATATAGTATGGTCCTCCATAGGTCCTTCCTGAGTGCTTGATTTCAACTGTATTGTATGTTACATAAGGTTGATTTCTAACTAGAAACATTTAAAGAATTTCCAAATTCACAGCAATTTTTAGGTATTGGCTGGAGTCGGACTGGGTGTATGAGAAAGAGGAGGTGCACTTGGGAAAAGGTCATCATAAGGTGGTGGTCCTTCTGTTGACGGATCAGTTCCTATTGGGTTGCTACCTATTGCCAGTTCCGAGTTTGTTGGTGGGGCACTTGCAACTCTGGAAGAAAAAAGATTCATATTTTAGATTTTTAGTCAAGGAATTCAAGGAAGCAATGAAAAGCATTCTACTGACTGACCTGCTCAGGGAAGTTTCATTATTTTCTGGGGTAGCCTGCTCACTTCGAGCATTTGCACCGTTGCTATTTGCTCGCCTATTCCTTCTCAGGGTCGAAAATCGGTAAACAGTGTGCTGGAACTTTTTCTCATTTGCTTTTGCTAGCCACGTGCAGGCTCCAAAGACAAGGAGACACACAGCACTGAAGATTAAAATGAGATACAATGGACTCAGCGTCTTCTTTGCTGGTGGAACATAGGGCGTGTTAACGCCAATGTGTGGCACAACCGTTGAAGTAGGAGGAATGGCTTGAGGACGAATGGCAGGGTCTTGAGGACCTACGGCTTTGGATGTTTTGCAGTTTTGCTCATCATAACCCATGTGACCAAATGGACCCTTTACTCCGCAGTTCATTACACCGTCACAAAAGTTTTCAGTGTAAACGCAAACTAGATCTTCACTCGGGGAACATGATCGGATTTTCGAGTTCCCAGTCCACTTCACCCATTGCGTCATAAAGGACGTTTTTGGACATCCTGTAATTTTGAAAATAACGTTAGAATATGACAATCATTAATCATTTTAAGTACGAACATTTAAAAACTTACTTTGGTAGGCAGTAATAACAAGCTCCACAGCGATGGTCTCATGCCACCCATAGTCATGATCTGCTAGAGTCTTATCCGTATGAATGCGAATAGTTAGCTGCCTCTCATCTGTAAGAAAACTCCTTGGTCCCAGCAGACCTCTTGGACTTCCTTCTCTCGAGTATTTTAATACATGGCCACAAGTCTTGAATGAAGTCTGGTTTCCAGCTTGAAACTTGATAAAGTCTCGACATTTTAGGAATGTCGCATCCTCTTCCTCTGAGTAGATTACACTGGTTCGCAAACGAAGCTGTTGGATTACAACCATTATTCCATGACTTTCCGGGGCAATCACAAGAAATTCTCCGTTTGGATGGATGTTGTACACCGGTGCAGACGACGTCCCATTTGCCAAAGGAATAGTTACGGAATGGCTTGGAAAGTAGGACTCCAAAAAGATTTCTCTTGGTTCCGGTTGTGTTCCAGAGTTGGACACATCACGAACCAGGTATTCTAACGACGCTGTTAAGAAATTTGTTAAATGTATTTCGAACTCGTATTCATATTCAATGCTCAAATTAGAAGGTAACCGAAATTTGCTTACGTCCATATTCTAAAGCTGCTCCAGCAGTGAAACAAAGTGTAAAAACTGTCCATGCCAGTGCAGACATTATCGCCTTCCAAAACGTTGCCATTCTCACACCCTTTCGGCTTCCAACAATATCCATTTCTCCACTAAGGTTCTACAGGATCTAGTTCACTCACCCACAACTTTTTAGTTCTCCCCTTTCACCCATTAATTAAGTTGCTTCACAAAAAAGTTTCAAACAATTTTTAAAGTCAGTGTGACCTGTAGTCAAATACAGGGAACAACACGTCTTTGTTGCTTCTAGAGCTATATCACAGACGTATTTTTTTGTCTTCTAAGGGGACAACGATGATAGTGGTTAATACGCACGATTTTTGTATACTTAACAAATTTCTTAGTCATCAAACATTCTTTTTCGTTAGTTGAAAGACTTTATTTTTGTATTTCACACTGAACAAATATACATCTCATACTGTATTCTGTTTTTGGGTACTTAGAGACTACCCTACGCATTGGATTATTGAGTTGTTGGGTGTACTTAGATTAGATGTACAGATATAGCATATCTTAATCGTCTTCTGTCCTATCATATCATAATGAGTGTTAAAATTACAATTGTACTCTTCTTCAAGTTTTGCTCATCATCATTGAGCAGTCTAGCCTAACACGTTTAACTACAGTCAAACATGAAACATGCAGGAAACACCTTACAAAGAGAGGAGATGAGATTGTGTATTCTATACCCGATTATTTAAGCATTGTTGTGAATTGTTCGGAACATACTGTGTGGCAATGTGTTAAGTCCTGATGAATACTTATACTTGCACCATATTACGCCAAAGTTAATGCATGTAGGATAATCTTCAATCCCTTTTTAAAACAGCATGCTCTCGAAGTTTGGCCTGCCGTCATGCAAAAATATTTTTATTGATGATGATACAGGGAAGGCTGGCTTACTTGACTCACTGCCGTGTTGGCTTATCATATCATTTTTATTATCATACACTATTTGTATAGGAACTAGGAAATCAACATTGCAGAAAAATATATATTATGGTCATTATCCTTGCCCTTTTACGCTCCCAGCCACACATATCCACGTATAAAGTCACTTATGTACACAAACACAACAGGCTCGATGCCCCTTCCTATATCATGCTCAGCCAGCAGCATCAACACAATTCTAATGTGTTTTAATAAATTGGCAAGAGTTTACTGTAAAAAACAAATCTCAACTCGTATACGCATCCTCTTCCTACACATCATTATAGGGTATACCGTATGCCTAAAAAATCATTGCACTATATACAGATTAGGAACAGCACTCACAACAAGTTTTGCACATGATGCTGCAGATGAAGGAGAGGAATTGCCTAGAGAAATATTTACAAATTACGAAGACTATTTACTGTGCCTTTTAATCTAATGGATGTGCACAGGCGAGTATGATGAAAGGCTTTTATTCTTTGTCAAGGATGATAATATCATGATGGAATAGAGGCTACTGCGACTACAGCTTCTTCTGAAAATGTTTTTTGCACATCATATATGCATGTAAAAGTGAAAAATAACATGAGCAGTGGCTACGAGTTTTGTGTATTCCTCATACGATAAATCTATTTCTGCATAGGATAGGAGAGGATGCATAAGAAAACTCAGACAAGGGCTAAGAAATAGAAGTGCACACACGGACAAAACAGTAGCTGCTCAAGTGATATGAGTCAAATGCAGTAGAAGCCAATGCGGTGTCATTACTTGTTGGTGTGGCTCATTGTAATTGTCATACTATGCTTTGTGTAGCAGGCTATATGTGTAAAGCTGGTCTTTTTGAATGCGGATTGGAGTTTAGGGATGGTAAGCAATATCCACACTTCTCGTCACAACCTGCTACTGAGCTACACAAGGGTTCTATCTAATGCGAGCAAACATGAATGATTTAAGTAGTGTTTCTTTTTGTATCTCTATCATCATGTATTATGATATAAACCTTTGTTCCATTCCAAGCAATAAGCATTCATTGGCAATAAACAGCATGAAAGAACCCAACCAATTTGTAATATTTCCAGTGGCATACCATTTACAATCACTTGAATTGATATGATACACATTGGTTGCGTTTTTAATATCATCATCATTCAATTAGTGCTAATTTACAGAAGCTTGTCTACGTGTGTGACGTAGTCTTTGTCTACCTTGATAATTTTTTGGCTGTTCAGCATCAGATCACTTGACAATTAGGTTGTTTGTTCACTGCTGACTGACTGACACTGACACAGTGAAACCATTTCTTGAAACATTCAGTCAGTGTGACTAGCGATGCGAGATGAAATGTAGACAACTCAAAACTAAATGCACTGAAAGGATATAACTGCCTTTAATAAAGCAAATGTGTCCTTCGAAACTTTAACTGCATATGATATTGCATAGAAAATCATTCCAGGTAGAATCATCAGAATAGAATCCTTGTAGTACATACAAAAAAAATACTTGTTTGTCATGTCATTTGGTGTCGTGTCGTGTGAATAATTATTATTCTTTCGCAGCGGTGCCGTGCCGTGTGCAGTATCACTATCATCCAATCAATCTCGTTGGGATTAGGTTTCAATCATTTACGAGTTGCCAATAAAAAAGACGCATGACGGGCGTTCATTAATTCGCTCGTGGATACCTTAGAATTGATTTGTATTTCTCCATGTTCTCATGTACGTACATATATTCTCAACATCTCAACCTGTAGTGGTTTCGAATGTCTAGTCGTTACATCATCATAAAATATCTATAGCTGGATATTATATAGGTACATACATGAACAAAATCCAATTGTTCCTTTCAGTCAACCAAAAAAACATATAGGGACCTTCCTTAGCTTTATCATAAAATATTTCATAGCGAAATGTGTTTATAAAAAAAACAAAGTTCATACATATTTATTGAAACTTGGAGCATGTCAAGTTTTTTCCAGAACCTCTCAAAAGGGTAAAATGGGAGTATTGAGCGAAAAGCTCAGTTATACTCGAATTTTTCAATATCAATGTTGCTGATAAAAAATGTCGTATTGAATTGGAAAATTGATATCGCTTTGTTTCGTGCAAAAATTGAAGTACGAAAGGAATATAAAGGAGACCTATACCTATGATTATCGTCACTGACACCAGACTATACCTGCTGAACTGAAGAGCTTTTGTTACGCTTTCCGTGCATATAAAATAGTCATAGGTAAAACACAAAACTATAAATCCAGTTCAGTCGGCAGAGTTCCAATAACTTGTTGGGATGTGATTCGTACTTACTTTACATGGAAAGAAACATATTATTTTTTTCATTATTCCCCATCACTGCTTACTAAGTTGTTGTGTGCTTTGCTTGAATGCGTATTATGAGCATACATGGCGTATTGACATTTCTTCATAGACGAGTCCCGAATAGGATTGCGGTAGTGTAAAACTAGGCATCATCATCATGTATGTTATGGAATGGAAATTAGTGTTGAGAAGTTAGAATGATTGTACTTCATATTTTTTTTGTATATTTATGTTGGTTCACGTTATACATTTATCTTGATGAAAATTGTATACATTTTCATTTGGAGACATGACATTGCAATATAATGGAATAATGTATGATGGAAATGGGAAGAACAAAAAATGGTTGGTTTTCTATGTACGAAAAAATACAGGTTTCTGTGTATGAATGTGCCAACCACGCTAGCAAATATTGGTTAAGTAAGTAGCGTTCTATTTTGCAACCATGTCTGATACACCAATTTTTTCCGTGAGAATACCCAGTCTGCAATGCCTTTGGCTTACTGAGTAAAAGCAAGTTGTTGAGTGGAATGGAAAACTGGATGGGGAATTGTAATTTTAATTTAATGGACACGAAATTCTCACGTCATACATGATACAAACTTAGGCACATTAGCACAAGTTTAGTGGAGAAGCCGTGGAAAAGCATGCATATTATCAACGAAAAGCCCATTATCATCATCATGCTCCGTTTTTAACTCTTAAACGGAGAGCATGCAGTAGTTGTAGCATCCAGTGTGAGTATTGTAAAATATATATAATAATATGAGTTTAATTAAGAAATTCTTATTAGCTTAGTGCTCGTTTAGCTCAACCTCACACCCACAACAGGTTAACAGGAAATTAACGAGCTCCAAGCAGGATATTTTTGGAGGGAGTAAAAAAGTACGTGGCAGGGGAAGGAAACGTG
Organism: Orchesella cincta; assembly: GCA_001718145.1. Lineage (NCBI taxonomy): Eukaryota > Metazoa > Arthropoda > Collembola > Entomobryomorpha > Orchesellidae > Orchesella > Orchesella cincta. Next base: position 250,840 of record LJIJ01000106.1, on the reverse strand, counting down.
GAATAAACATAATATATTTATTTATGTCATCACACCAACCAATCCATCTCCTGTTGGACCTCTTTGCGTCACATTACGTCCAACATTGTTTTCAAACTACTCAAAGGTGGGTGGCTCATTGAAGCAATATTATTATGACGCGAGTTTGAGCAGCCTAAGTTCGCAGTGAGTGACTCACAGAAAAAAATGTGAGAAGTGAGAGTAGATGAAATCTGAGGGGATCATATATCTTATTACTACTCCACATTTGCAAAATGAACTCTGTGTCGCATTAGTTCCAAGAACGCTTCGAGAGACGGAACTCAAGCAAACCTTGTGACTTTCTCTTCTCCTTTTCGTTCTTCTGGTGAAATCTCTCCATAGCCCCAAAACACCAAACCACCGCAGCGATACGTGCTGCTGAAGAATGTAAGTCCTTTGAATGACTTTACACCCAAAAGCAATAGCAACCAAACGAGGCTTAGATTTGGTTTGGTATCATGACAAGTCATAACGATCAACGTTCTACTAGAGGAAATTAGCAATTTGTGACGTGGTGATACAAGATTGTTTTGAACGCATTAAAGAAGAGAAGCCTTTTGCATTCTCTTATGTCATCCATCCTGTCCTTTCTTTCTTTCTTCTTGAGGTCGGATGTTTAACGGTGAAATCTACATACAAAAATGTGCAATGTGGAACTAACAGGAAAAGTTGCATAAAAGCCCTTCATTTCGCATACAACTTGGGAAGCCAAAACCCAAGAACACATATTCACACAAGAACCATTATGGATATTGTGATCTGATTCATAATGTAACGTGTGTGTTCTTTCTCTAAGGCTATATGCATACTATCACGTACGTTCGAACATACATATTATAGCAGGCACCGTCTTTACTATTTAAATGAATGTGAGCAGTATGGCCAATATTTTTATGCATAGTGAGAACCATATATATCCTTTCCTATTGTAGTAGACCATGGCATACTATACTACTACTACTTCTTGGTGTTGGTGTAATATTGTGATGCAGCAGAAATTATATCCTTTTTTCCTTTCCTCCTCCGTCTTCTTATAAGTATAGTCAGGGCAAGCAAGTATATATGAGTATATTATGCATATCCCGTTTTTAGGGTCATGCCAAAAGAGCACATCATCATCACATCGCGTAATATAGTACAAAAAAGTGCACACTTCTTGTACACAAGTGCAAGCACTTTAAGTACATAAAAACCCATCCATAATAATAATATTTTATATAGGGAAGAAACATACACATACGTGTACTACTACTACGGATAATATCCATTTACATTTTGTGAGCACTACTCAACTCTTCTCAGCAGATCAGGAGTCACTGACGAACATAAAGAGAGATAAAGAAGATACTACATAATTGAGTAGAGGAGAGACTCTCAATGATTTGGGTATGTGGTGGAAGTGTATTATACATCAACACGTTAAAAAAACTAGGAGCATTCTCTCAAGGCAGAAAAGAAGAATAGTTCTCGTGAATTGCGATTACCTTACGCATCATCATCATCATCTATCCATCCATCAGTATTCATATTAGATGCAGTGAGTAGTAGCACATAAGCACATCAATATGATATCCGTCGTGGGATTAGTTTGCTAATTAATTACGAGTTGTGGGCTACATTTATTAGCATATTTTAAAGGTGGAGGTGAATCATTTGCGTTTTAATCATATGGTAAATTTTCAAATATTCAAACTGGGGCAATAATTTACTGGAGTGGAGGACTTTGTGAAGGTGAAAGGTGGGGTTCGATTATGAGAGTTTGTTAATGCAAGACAAGTTCTTATTCCAGATTTAAGCTGGCTAGTTGTATAAATATTGAAGGGTTGACTTACCCACCTGATTAAAAGGAGTGTTTTGAGCACCTTTACCTGATAAATTCATTTCAAGTCAGGTGTAATGTAATCCTGTGATAGATCCGGATCAGATAGATAATCAGCAGTATTTTGTTATGATTTGCTAATTTATTTTTGCAAAAAGCTTGTGCTCCTTGTTTCATTTGCCATTTTATTTCAAAAGGTTTTTTCTCTCTTTTGTTGATCGAAAATTGAAATTGTGGAAAAGAAATACTTTAGTTAACTGCAAAAGCGTAATTGAGGTTCGCACAATATTGTAAAAGCATTTGAAGGTGGTAGGTTTCCCGTCACCGTGACTAGAGCCATCCATAATAAAAATTGCAACTATTTTTAATTTTAGAAGTGAATCTCAAGGTCTTTCTTAATACCACCATACAGTGAAGTGGATGATTGTTGATCATTTGTTCCATCTCTGTTTTTAGTGAATCTGGAAAAGGACTTGAGGAGCTGCTAGCTGCTTCAATCAAATTTAAAGTTGGAAGTTAAATTGTGCTCCAAACGGGTGGAATAATAGTGACATAATTCAGACGTTTCAAAATTGGTTTTTGGATTTAATTAAGCCAAAAGAGTGAGAAATAGCCCTTGTTCTAGGTCATCAATGGAAGCAAATTTCACCGAGCAAAATAATTATGGCAGGGGCTAAAATTTATGGATTTGATCCTAGTCAAACTCAGGTAAGAATCATAATTAAGGATTATATTTTAAGTTTTGAAATTTCATCGCTTTTGCCCATTGCAGGCTGGCCAACTTTCGCAATAACTGAATTTAAATTTAACCAATTCGCTATCCTGGTGTTAATTATTATTATAATTGTTATTATATTTTCTTTAGACGGATGAGCCAACAAAACTACTTCGACTTAAAGTAATAGGTGGTCATGGACTTGCAAGGAAAGATATTTTTGGTGCCAGGTATGCGTTATACCTTTTCTTTTAATTATAATACCATTACTTGATGTTTTTGAGAATGAAACAACTGGGGTTTTAAATTTCTTACAGCGACCCATATGTAAGAATTGATTTACTACCCACCAATAGTGACGATTCGCAGCAAACAATTGACTCTGTCTTGACGAAAACCAAAAAACGAGTACGTTTAATTACCTGTTCTAATAATAAATAGTCCATTCAGCTATAGCTGACTATAGTCAATGTCAATTGCTAAATAAATATTCAAGCTAATCAGTATATCTTGTTTATTATGCAGACGTTAAATCCAACATGGGAAGAAGAATTCATATTTCGGGTTATTCCATCCGAGCACAAGCTAGTTTTACAAGTGTTCGACGAGAATAGGTTGACAAGGGATGACTTCCTTGGACTCATTGAACTGCAATTGTTGGCGCTTCCGAAAGAAGCTGATGCGAGAGTTATTCCCCCAAAAAAGTGTTATCTTCAGCCCCGGAGTCCGAGAAGTAAAGTTAAAGGACATTTAAACCTTTATGCTGCTTTCATCCCAGACCCATCTGAGCCTGCAGAAGGGACGAATGGAACCACTGAGGCTAATGGAAATGTGGCTATTCCAGAATATGTCGACCCGGAGACTGCTGCAGCCTCCAGTAGCGTTTCTCAGCCTACTAGTGCACCAGCTACTGCTGCGTCCAGCTCTAGCAGGTATTTACAAATTTGCAATTATTGTTTATTATACATTTACATGATGGGTGGGGAAATCGGTAACTGATGCTAACTTTTTTTTTTAAAAAAAACAGTGATACGGATGGAGGATGGGAGATAGTTCAACATGAACCACCACCACCAGGAGCATCTAGTACCGTTGAGAGTCGTGCCCAGGTATATTTTCCTTCCGTGTATTTATTTTATCAAGATTTTTGTGTCTGCATTAGTATTTACTTTTAATGTTTTCTTTTGTTCGTGAAGCCTTTTCGTACAAATATTGAGAATACTCCTCCCCTTCCTCAAGGATGGGAGGAAAGACAAGACGCAAATGGTCGAACGTATTATGTTAATCACAATGAAAAGACAACACAGTGGGAGCGTCCGACGCCTGGGTGAGTTTTGTTTTTTCAGTGCTTAATATGACTCCTACTAGAATGTGTTTGGGAATCATTTTACAATTCATATGTGTAAATAATAATTGTTTTAGTGCACCGGGGCTCACACGCACAGCGGAAAGTGTCGCTCATGAGATGAGTGAGATGGGTAGAAGGTTTCATATTTCAAATGAGGAGGATGATCAATCCTCCTCTTCATCTAGTCAGAATCAGAGTCAGACAGATTCACCTCAAAGTGAGACCGCATCCGCTAGCAATTCTCGTCGTAATTCGGAAATGGTTGGTTTTTTTTACTTACTTTCTCGTCGAGAACAAGAAAGTCCTAAATGGTAATAGCATGCAATCTAATAATAATATGCAATCTTGTTTGTAGACTTTAAATACTGAGGGCCTTTCAGCTGGTTGGTCAGCTCAAGTTGCTCCAAGTGGCAGAGTTTTCTTTATTGACCATAACAATAAGACAACCACGTGGATTGATCCTAGAACAGGAAAGCCTTCACCAACTCCGCCAGCGTCTGGTCCTGCAAGACCGTCAAGACCCCGCCATGATGAACTTGGTCCATTGCCTGATGGGTGGGAAGAACGATTGCACACTGATGGACGTATCTTCTTTATTGACCATAGTAAGACATCATAGGACACACAGTGAAATTTATTCCTTAGGTTGATTTTGTCAGGTAATATTTAACAAATATTTTTAATACTGATCCAGATACTAGAACAACTCAATGGGAAGATCCCAGGCTATCCAACCCTAAAATTGCCGGTCAGGCTATACCATATTCTAGGGACTATAAAAGAAAATATGAATACTTCAAAACTCAACTTAAACGTCCTGTACGTCTTGCAGTATGGTTTAAATTTATTATCTTCAATCCTGAAGTATCGCTATATTATTATTGTGATGTGAATGTTATTTTTTATCAATGTAGGCATGTGTGCCTAACAAGATGGAGATTAAAGTTCGTCGATCTCACATCTTGGAAGACTCGTATCGCATAATTTCGCAAGTAAATAGACCGGAACAGTTAAAGACAAAACTATGGATAGAATTTGACGGGGAGCCGGGGCTGGACTACGGCGGTTTGACGAGAGAATGGTTCTTTTATCTCAGTAAAGAAATGTTTAACCCATATTATGGACTCTTTGAATATTCTGCAATGTAAGAACAAAAAAGTTACGCATGAACGTATGAAAGTTCTTGCACACTATTAAGATTTTCATGTTTGAATCTTTTTAGGGACAACTACACATTGCAGATTAATCCCATCTCTAATATTTGTAATGATGACCATTTAAGCTATTTTGAATTTATTGGACGCGTTGCGGGAATGGCTGTATTTCATGGAAAGCTGTTGGATGGTTAGCAAACAAAGATTTGATACTTGATGTAACTGCTACTCACTCGGTCAGTATGTTCATTATGTTTATTTCATGTTTTTATTACTTACTTACTTGCAGCGTTTTTCATTCGTCCATTCTACAAAATGATGTTGGGCAAATCCATCGAATTAGAAGATATGGAAAGTGTAGACTCGGAATATCACAAGTCTTTGTTGTGGATTCGAGATAATGATCCAGCGGAACTGGATCTGACATTCTGTGTGGATGAAGATACGTTTGGTATTACAAGTCAGCGAGAATTGAAACAAAATGGTGCTCTGATTCCCGTGACCAATGATAACAAATTGGAATACATAAAGTGCGTAGAGATATTGATGTTATAAACTTTCAAAATTTTATTAGTCAGCCATGAATCATTCTACAATATGTACGTTTTTATTTCCAAAGGTTGGTGATAGAATGGAGGTTTGTGTCTCGAATTCAGGAGCAAATGAACTCGTTCCTTAAAGGTTTTAACGACATCATTCCCCTTCATCTTCTCAAAATTTTCGATGAGAACGAGCTGGAGCTGCTCATGTGTGGCATTCAAAATATTGACGTGAAGGATTGGAAGCAGAATACTGTCTACAAAGGCGACTATCATCCAAATCATATAGTCATTCAGTGGTTCTGGAGGGTTCGTGGCTAAATATTTTACTGATACAATGAATGGATTGGTATAAAATAGCGAAAAATAATCACCGGAAATCCGTATTATTCCAGGTGGTCTTGTCATTTAACAATGAGATGAGAGCTAGGCTCCTTCAGTTCGTGACGGGAACGTCTAGAGTGCCAATGAATGGGTTTAAGGAACTGTATGGATCTAACGGTCCGCAATTATTTACAATTGAGAAATGGGGAACGCCTGAAAATTATCCTCGTGCTCATACATGGTAAAATTACATCACGCGCTGTTAATTTACTGCACATTTATCCAAGCTAATCGAAAATTTAAATGCGTTCACGTTCTACTCATTTCAGTTTTAATCGATTGGACTTGCCACCTTACGAAAGCTACCAGCAGCTCAAGGAGAAACTTGTGAAGGCCATCGAAGGCTCACAAGGATTTGCTGGGGTGGATTAAACTACTAACATAAATAAATCACTTGTGATTACTTCCCTCTCCCTTTTCTTTTCGTTTCTCTACCTCCAGTGGTTTTAAGTAATTGATTTGTGCTCCTCACAATAATCATTGTACTATGACGCAAGCCGATGATTATGAACGATTGAAACTATCGGTCTAGTCTAGTGTAACGTTATTTTAGGAAGGGAACCGTGTATGCTCGTATATATTACTATTATTCAAAAGGTTTTGTTTTCTTCAGTTGTGTTGGTTGATGCTTTGGTTGTATGGCCCAACCCTGAGGGTCTCCATTGTGTACTTTTTAATGAAGTTTTTCGAAAAGCAACTCAGACAGATGGAACATTATTTGCGCATTTTTTGGAGTACGAAATTAATGCACAGTTGTGTGACACACTATATATCATGCAATGGAAAAGTAGTTGGGATAGAGTTTGGAAAATTGTACCTGGACAACATATATATGCTGTAGGATTAAACATGACGGGAAGGAAAGTTAAAGTGAGTTAAGTGAAGCTTAAAATTAATTTCATGCATAAAACAGTTCGAGAAAAGTAAAGTCATTCCAAGCGTAAGAAATGAAACTTTTTCGGTTTTCAATCATTCAGCTTTCAAGACTGTAGCCCTGTTTCCTCCTCTAGAGTTTGAATAATAGTATGACGTATAATAGGTGATATTTTTTTGACTCCCTTGTTCCTTTTTCTTATCTGCCTTGCTATATATATACCTTTACAACTTTTTTCTAGCAAAATTTGTTCCAAGTTCGATAGTTGAGTAGGATGGTAAGGTAGATGTAGGAAATATTGTGCAACGATATGCTATGTTTTCAGCCATTGACATGCCTTAACCCAAACCAATATATTGTTAATTCTCGATTCAGAAATTGTAGAATTAGAATTCTTACGAACCTAATAATCCAATACACTCTGTTAATCACTCTTTCCTTCTAGAAATAATGAGCAATCGATCCGCGATCCTATATGAATTACTGATCAAATTGATTTAATATTCTTCTATTGTTAAATTACCTTTGAGTATAACTTTGTGGCGTCACTTGATAATTATTATTATTATTATGTTAATGTGTAAGTCTTTGAATGATTGTTTAAAACGCTAATCGTCGTGGTCTCCCACTGCCTGTTTTCCATATTCCATTCAGGCTTCTGTTTTAAGTGAGTTTGTAACCAAAAACTTTTACGTCAGTCAGAAGTCTAAATTCACTTTTCTCGAAAGCAAAATTCGTTATTTATATATTTCAAACAAAAAAATGTGACAAAAAATTACGAAAATAAATAATCATCCGGTAGAAAGAATTTAAAGAGGTAAAAAAGCTTTAGTGAAAGTGATTTTATGTACCGTATACTACTGTAATAATCGTTCCGCAATACAATTTAATAATGTGTAGAATAACTAAAAGTTAAAATCGAAATAAAAAACACCACCACCTTTATTGTGAGTACAGGTTCTTGAAAGCAAAGTTAAATTCCTGTGTCTTGTAGTAGTTAATGCTGCAATACTATATCTAACAATAATGGTTCAATGTTTAATGATACTTTGTTGTAAAGTATATATCATGATGTACAGCTTAGACTAGATAAATAAACCAGGTGCACTGTCGCAGCCATCCATAGTGGTAGAATCGTAATCACAGCAATCCATTCTCTGTACAGCTAAGGTGCAATTTATATATATATATATATTTAGCTGCATTTTTTGCATTATTCCTCGACGTTCTCGTAATTTAAGGTAAATAGATAACATAGCATAGCATTATAAAACTATAAATTATAACTATGAAGTGCATTCATAAGTTCAATCATGTGTCATTTTTAATTACAAACCCCATATATACTAGTATAGTATACATACTTCTTATATTTGATTTGAGTATGCCTGTTATACAAGACGGAGAGAACTTTTGATTTAATAATGTATCTGTATAAGATCTTTATTGTCATTACAGTGATATCTAATTATTACTAAAATTGTAATAATAATACAATGTTTGTTATCGTTATCACTTTCACCGTCATTGTCTCGTTGTTGCCTCATTATAACGGTTGGAGAAAAACTCCAAAAAGTTTTTTACAAAAATGTTCGAGTATTTGATTGAGCATTCAACCCTCGATCTGACTGATTATCAGTCCCTAATAATCCGATGAATCAAGTCATTCATTTGCTGATTTGAGTGGGAGTTATTGTGACAAATTGTAAATCTAACTGAAGAGGAGGAGGATGGTATCCATGATCAAAGGAAAAGCAGAAGGGTGTATAAGATGTCATTGAAAGGAGAGGAGGAAGCGTGATCGTGAATGCCAATAACTTCAGTACATTAACCTGTATATTCATGCCCAAGGTTGCTTTATTGCGTTATCACATCACCCATTCATATGGCATAAAATGGCTTGATTTGTCCTTTCAACGAGGATATGCTTTTCGTGTGAAAGTGATTAGGCAATATGTGAAAGTATTGTCGTCAAACGAAAATTGTTGGTTTGACTGTGCTATAAAATGGAAGCAAGCGAATGGAAAGTGATTTGAATAAAATGCTTTCATTGATTATTATCAAGAAATAAAATACTGTGCTGGACACAAAAGCTTCTACATACATAATTTTCTCTTGTTAGAGACGTTTCTCATTTTACAGTGTAAATACTCACACGTAAATGAATATAGGTGTGTTTAGCCAAGGCCCCTTGTAGGAGGAGGCTACTCATTTTTCATCTCTATATCGTGGCCGTGAATGAAAACCAGAGCTGTTAACTGGCACTAATATCCTTTATGAACATACATGAGTGAAAACTCTAAGAATTTTACCCACTTTCCCAGCCTTCACTATTTTATGTAAACAACTTTTCTCCGTCTTTCCCCTTCAAGGACTTTTTCTTGGAAGATAGCAAGTAGCAAGGCACTAAGCTGCGACTGCAGTGGCATGGTTTCGTGTAGCCTGTCTCCGGGAAATTCAGCACTTTCCCCACCAGGATTGAATTCTACGAAAAGAAAAGTAATGATCCCTTTATTCGTGGTATATACTAACATCAAACAATGCACGCTAACTCACTATATAGCCAAACGAGAGAAGCTTCGGAAGAATGCATTAATGCTATGCCATGCCTTCTGTTCTTTCGTTATGCTCTTTGCTTTCCCCGTAACGACATATCTCGCTGCCATCGGCATCTGCTTTCCCTAGTGATGAGACTTCGTCGTGTGTGTGTGTTTGGGAAAGAGAGAGACTTGTTACTTTCCTCCAATAATAAAGGAGCATGGATTCTATGCCTCGTGTAAGGTTGCTTTATGTAGGTCACGGAAAATCTGAGGGCACTCCAACACACGTGCCGTCGTAAAAGTTAGAGAGAGAACGAGAGCACGGCAATAAGGTGTAGGGAAGGCAGGAGGAAGTGAAAGTTGTAGAGAAGCAGTTGGATTGGAGCAGCATCAGTAATAATTACAAGAGCTACCTTGTTGGTTGCGACCTCCCACCCGCGAATCAAGAGGTAAATATTTTTCGTTGACTGTCCATGAACCAAATATTCTGGGAAAGGGAGAGATGTGTGCATGCATAAGCTACTTTTTCTGTACAAACGATTCCATTCAGCCTCCAGCTAGAGGTTTGGCCTTTGAAGGATAAAGGTTCACGGTCGTGTCAAGTCAGTCTCACAATTGTCAGTAGTCAGCTTTTTGGAATGATATTAAATTTACTTTCAAGTCATTTGCAATAGGATTAGCAAGTCACAAGTTTTGGAAAAGATAAAAGGTTTAGACGCTATAGGCTTGGCTGATTTATTGGATTTTCATCCTACATGTATTTTAAGCCAGTACATTATACGGACTACAATGAATACGGATGAACATTTGGATATGAAGAAAACTACATTTAAATGAGATGTGATGAATTTGCGGTATAAATCGGCTCTAAATGACTTTATCAAAAATTGTTGTAAACGTAAGCTTAACGATTTCATTTCATCTGTGAAAAAGTTTTATCCTCAAGCTCCAACAAGCAGGCTTCTTTTGTGAGCATAACTTTTTTTTATCAAGCTCGTAAGTTGAATCTAAATCAAATGTTCATAATATAGTTTTGCAATCATGAACAGTTCCGATGAAATGAAACTGACTGGTTGTGTGTACATATCGACATGTAGAGAGTGCTCATTAAAATTTGGCCATGAATTTTTTGCTCGATATGATATAACATAATATCCCTGAGCCTGAGCACAAGAGAAAAGACAAGAAAGGCGAAAGCAATGCTAATATACATATAGCCCTTGGAAATTTCTATTCCAAAGATTTGACTATGGTATGTTTCCTATGCCTGAGTCTAATCGTAAGACTAGCGCAAGCGTGTGTATAAAATTGGTGGTGTGACCATGCATCAAGCGAGAAAAAGGCATCATTATCATCATCCCATCGACTAGAGGTGAAAGCAACAATGTTCCTCTGCTAAAAAAGTAAAGCGTAGTAAATTGATCCATGTGGCAACGTATGTCTGAAAATGGGAAGTAGGAAAATAGACCTTGGAAGTTGGGTGAGACCAAAACTCTAGAGACTGAACGAGGAAAACCTTGAAACGAAGCGTCAGCGACAACATAGGCCAACGACATGACCAAGGCTAGCCTTGGAGTATGAACTAAACTTTTGCAAAACAGTAAACAGGCAATCAAAAATTCGTTCCTAGCTTTTAGTGTGATATGGAGAGGATTCAAGAGACAAGATAGAGCTTGTATATAAAATGCTAACTACACTGTTTGCCCGTGTTCCACACTTCCTATTTACGAACAACTTTCGAGGTCACTTCCAAATCCAACAGACTTTCTTTGATCTGCAATATGATATTCCTCAGGGTGAAAGTTGAATGCTCGGTTGAATTCAGCCTTGTCTTTTTGTTTCCATTTGAAGGAAGCACCTTGAGAATAAATCTCCATGAACCATGCTCATTGATTTGCAGAATCTATGCATTTGCATGGACAAAACGTGATTTTTTTCACTTTGTGCATTTTATTGCTTTTACTTCCTAGATTTACAACTTACTTTCTCCGAATCGACCGTGCTATTCCTGTAAAACGTGTTCACAGACATGAGAAAGCACTAAAGGTAAAATCTCATCAAGACTCTTACATGAGCATAATAATCTTTCCATGAATAATAATTTTATGAAAGGAAGATAGACAAGTTGAGCACACGTGACGATGATGATGATGATAAGCAAACATGATTATGATTATATTTGCTATCCCTTGTGACATCTGTACTTGTGCATGCATTGTACAAAAACACAATGAGAGTGGAATATATGATTGATTACATGTTCCATATTATTTCCATCCTGATTTTGACGGATTTCCCATACCCATTCGCGAATCAGAACAGGAAGTTTGAAGTACAATGTGAGATAAAGAAGGTGGAAGAGGGGATGTTGCTATGCTGCTATATGCCGGTTTTCCTTTCTTCCTTCGCACCCTAATCGGCTACAACATCGGCATCATCTCCTGTTGCCGTTTTGCTTTGAGAGAGAGAGGACACGTGCAAGCAGAAAAGGACGCATGCATTACCGTCTTTAAACAATTTTTGTATGTATTCTCTTCTTCTACATCATCGTCATCATCATCATATCGCTTTGAAATATCACGTTTTGTATTGCTCTCTAGAGCTCCTTTCCTTATAATACCAAGTGTTCGCTTTCCATGTTCGGTTTTCCAGCAATGAACACGTACAGAGATTTAGCATTATGATGGTATTACTGCGTATATATAACATGTACCCTCGGAACGGTATACGATATCTGCTCTTTCCACTGAACCAGGACTACTTTGGTGATATATTAACATGGCTTCGTCATGTACGTTCGAAGGAACTTGCTATAGAGTAGTATGTGAGCTGACTGCGCCACACGAAAGCCAGAACATTGACTTCGTCCTTCAACTCCATAAGAAGGGAAGATAAGTATACTAATTTAATGTGGTTTGTTGGTTGGAGGAGACACACATCACATCATGAAAAACACATGCTCACCCTAATAAACACATGTTCCATATAAACTAACTTGATTATATCATGCTACTTCATATATCATGCTGGCTTGTTAAGTGCAAAAGGACGCATGGATTCACAGTGGAAAACTTGTCAAAACTGAAAATTATTATTTGAATGTGTTAGGAAGGTAAAATGGGCTCTCTAATTCCAGCGCATTGCTCTTGTTCAGCTGTGACAAACGCGCTGGAATTGCCTTCGCGTTTGTCATAACTTCCTTTTGTAAATTAGTTTATTCCGTAAATTGACTCCCACAAATGTTACGCTTCCCCGAAAATTTGACGAGTACGCTAGCCTTTTCCCGGTGGCAGTTTCAGGAGAAAAATAATTTGATTCTTAAAAAGAAAATGGTTTTCTAGTTGGAAGCTCAATTTTATCAAATCCTAAAACTTTTTCATGACACATTTCCTTCTCCAATTTTTGAGGAGGGAAGAAAGTTGATAAATTGGTCGAAAAGGTAAAGTTTATATGCGTTTCATACATGTGTATGTTTGGTCATCAGTATTTTGTGGTGGAATGAAATGTAGGTGTATATATATATATACAGTATTCAAAAGAACGTCCCAAACTTTTATGGTTTACTCCATCCAACACTCAGTTTTGTATTGACTCAATTTTCAGTTTCCATCCAATCCAAGTGAATTCACAAGGTTTAAGATGATGATGATGAGTTTCCCATCTAATTTCCAACAGTAGGCAGTCATTTGCTGTTTTACATTATTTTGCTTCCTATCTAAAGGTTTATATACACTTTTTATGCATGAACCGGGAAGTTGACAACGCGGAGAAAAAGCAATCAATGCAGAGCTCGTGTCGTCGTATGAAAACGTTGATTGAAGTCTGTTGTGTACGTACGTGCTTTACCATTTCCCCGTTTTTACCATCTAACCAAAGTATACTCTGAATACCAAAGCAAGTCAGCCTTTCTGTCACCTTTTTATTACTACATGCACCTATAAATGTATATATACTTATGACGAGAGGAAAAGTCAATATGAATTCAAGCCCATCTTGTTACACTCTGGGAATTGGCATTGGCATTGCGTTGCGATGAGTATAGTAATAAAAATGAGCCATTTCAGTTTTCATTTGAGTGAGCATATTCCACTCAGTGGGGGGAAGAAGGGATAAGACAGTCAATTCAGATTCAAAAGCATCCATGTATTGCTTGTGTAATTTTGTTCTTTAAAAGCTAATACCATTGCAAACATGTGGGGATAAACAAAATTAATCAGCCTCATCGTGAGAAAGTAACTCTCAACAAAATGCACCAGCTTGAGACTTCAATTCCTTCATCTGCATTCATAATTTCAAGTCCTGAATTTCATTCGCACATATTCACTCTCTACCTTATTATGGGTCATAAAATGTAAAATTTAATGGCAACGACCGGATTTCAATTTTAGAATGATCTCCTCTTCCTCCTCTCCTGTATAGATTCTCACAGTCAAAGTCAATCTGAGTTTGCTTTTGCTCCCTTCAGAAAAAAAATGGGCCAAATGATGCTCGTAAAATTGGTTGGCTTTTATTCGTTGAACAAAACAAATTATCCCTGGTCAACTCTTATGGCACAGCTGCGGATACTAAAAACTTTACGCACTTTTTAAGCTATCGGCCCATCTGTCAAATTTTTGGCTCATAACATGTTCAAAAATCTATATAAGCTTATTGAAAAATGGCAATAATATATGATTTCAGTGGTGTATGAAATATTGTACACATAAAGTTTGTATTTGACAATAACGAGGCAATTTTCGTCAACATATTATGTTCATTGGTCATATAATGTAGCTTTTGACCATGGTATGATATGATGGAATGGAATGGAAAGGTGGTTTAAAGATTTTAACAAAGAGACTCAACAAGAGCGAGAAGGAACAGGGAAACCGGGTAGCAACAAGAGCACAACTTATAAGAAGGCCAATCCCAGTACCAAGGTGGCAGAGTATATTACTACTACTAGCACTGTTGGTAGTAGCAGAAAAAAGGAAGCACACACGCAGTTTTTTGTTTCCATATAGAGAAGGAGTGAAAAGCAAGCCGTAAAATATGTAAGAGGAAACTCCTATAAAAAGTTTCGAATAATGCTTGTGGAGGAGACGAGCACATGTGTATACTTGATATATATATATGCTCGAAAAGTATATACACAATTTTTATAAACAGACGAAAAAAGAGCTTAGGGCCACTTGACGAATGCACGGAACATGCCGAAACTGAATAACTTGACTCACATAATATGTATATCTAACGTTACTTTGGTTGTGTATATATGGAGGGATGGATGAGTTGTTCGCGTGGAGTCGTATGCCTGTTTTTTACTGATGAATGCATGTATATATAAATATGGAGTTTTGGAGAAGAGTTCAGTTTTTAGTTTGAGATCAGTCAGCACAAAAAAGAGCTGAGCTCTTGACAAGAAGAGGGTTGCCTGCTTCAGGTTGCCTTGCCGGGTTTCCACCAACCAACCACCATGTAAACCAAGGTGTGTGTAGCTAAAGGATGATGACAAGAAAGAAGGGATGTAAACAAGGTCAATCGCCCCTACACGCTCTCCGTTTCTGACTTGCTTTTGCTGATCATCATCATCATCATCGTCATGTTGATGTCATGATGATGATGGTTTTGAGTGAGGTGATTGCATAAAGCTCTTTTCTCAACACTACTGCTCGACTCATCTTGTCACAAAAACTGGAAAGAAGCGTTCACAATAGAAAAAAAGGAATCATCACGGATTTTTTTCTCTCTCTCCCTCGCTTGTCCTCTTACACAGCATTATGCTAAGTGGAGCTGTGTGATTACTTCTTTTCATAAAAAAAGGGGAAATGGTATAATAATGCGTAATTCTGAGAACTGTTGTAATGGACTACATGAATAATGCGGGGGATATCATTCCATTTTCTGCTTGGAAAGGGTGAAGGGTTCCTTTCCTTTGCTGTCAAGTGCAAATACTCAACTTTAATTTGGTAGTCCAGCTCCCCAAAACTCAATTCAAATACTTCAAAACCAACTCCAAGTGGAATCATGTATATACTTATTTAAGGGCGAAAATCTGCATTAGTCCTACTCAAGCTCTTAACGGTTCAACAAATGCAAACTGCTTAATTTCAAATGTATAGGGTTGGGATTTTTTCAGGGAGTTGTCAGGGATTGAGCTCCAAAGACGTAATGATTTTTACTGTAAACTGTCTTTTCAGCATTTTTGCAGTCCCGTATCCTCAACCATTCACATTGGATGAGAAACTCGTGATCAAATGAACTCGACTGGAAGTTATAAAACCTAAATTTTCTCATCCAAATCTTTGCTCTCCAAAATAGACATTCAACCTCTTTAGTTGCACGTAAAATTTATGTCTAGAGCATTCAATGTTCCTTTATTTATCAACCTCACCTTTCTACGCACAAATAAAAATTCCTATTTTTATTACCCATTCCTTTCCAGCAGTCAAATTCTATGATATTACTTACCTTTTCCTTTCCATTGTAATATAAAGGGAAAAGATAAAAAGGTGCTTTCCAGCGTAAGAATAGACCTAAAAATGTACATGTAACTTTATCCATGAAGAATGGATCGGAAACACAACAGGTTACATAATGTTGAACTCGCAGTCCTAAGAATACAAAAAGGAAGATTTCTCACAGCATGAGATCAAATTTAAATGTTCATGATATTATTATATAGCCTTTCTCAGCTTTAGATCCTCAAATTGTACAATCCAATAATACGATAATGCTGCAACAGATTTTCTATTTCAGTCGCAAAAACAAGTTTCATTGTCAATGCAAATGCGCAGGTGTTTCGACTCACGAAAAAGCATAAGTTGAAGATTCAAGGGCTAAAAAAATCTGTAATTTTTTCTCCAGAAAGATCAACAGAGTCACATTGGGTTATTCTGGGAATGACTTAATATAGACTGATTTTCTGTAACGAAATGGGACGAGTAATTTTTCATCTGAAATTCTCAGTATCATCGTCCATTAATCCTAAAATATAGGTACATACAAAGGACATTTATAGCTTTTCTGCATATTTCAAACTCATTTTCTTCGAGAAGTGTCAACCAAGAGCTATTTCCAATTTGAAGGTAAGAACTATAACAAACCGGGCGACCGATTTTTGGAATTTGAGGATATCAGTGTAAACTGCGTTGTATTTGGCGTGCACTTTACTTATCATGCCTAATTCAACTACGCAGCGAAAGCGAGTTGGCGATGTCAGTGAACTGGGAGGAAGTGAAGGCCGGCTGTTAGTCTTGAAAAGTTCGTTCGATGATGCTATGCGGTGTGGTATATAAGCGGTTCATGGATGGATGTTCACTGTTGTTTTTTATACGCGTGTACGACGGAGAAACAGGAATCATTTTCATCTCATACATACATGATCCACCATTCCATATATAAACGAAGCTTCAAGTTTTACAGTTGCTTTTTGCCATCCTTCTTTTTAAGCCTTACTTTACATAAGAGGCGCATAAAAGAGTTCTCACTGGAATTGGATGGAGCAGCGAAGCGGTGTGGTAAATAAAAAGTGCATGTGGCCTGGCTTGACTTCTTCTTAGTTCTACCATGATCATGATGACTTATGCACGTTTTCATATAATAAAGTGTTGCAAAGGGAGCTTATGCTTACAATGAAAACTTCTTTTGCTCAAATGAAAACAGTCAGGCAGGGAGCAATGGACTTGCTCTGTTTTTTGTTTCCTGTGTTGTCGTTTTTTTCTTCTTATTCTTGTTCAACTCTTAAATTGGAGAAGCAACAACTGTTATTTCTCCTCCAGCTCAGCTCCTTCTAATAAAGCTTTCTAAAGATTCTCTTGTTTTGTTTATATAATGCATCCAGCCAAACATGCACTTTTTCGTTCATTTGTCAAAAGAAAATTGTTTCTTTTTTGTTTCCTCTTCCATTTCCTTCCTCGTCCCTCTCATCAACATTTTCTATTATAATGTGGCTTGGCTGAGCTATAATTGAAATGTACTATAGTCTCCAGAAATGTAGAGGGAGGCAATTGGTAAAATTGAGCAATCAGCAAACAAGGCACGAACCAATTTTAATACTTATGTCCGCAAATTAGGACTTTCCTATGAAAAAGTTTACCGTGTATACTTTTTCATCTATTTTTCCTGGTTGGTTGATGTTGTTGATACATTTAATCGCACTACTTTACTATTTGTTCTGGGTCATTGTCTTTCTCTCTCTCTCTCTTATTCTGATACGAAGTATCGTGTAAATGTTTACTTTGGTTTCCACTGCATTGCATATATTAGTATTGATATAAATATCATCATCATCCTCCTGGTTTGCATGCATCCGTGCATGAAAAAACAAATTAAATGGAAAAAGCTCTGCATAGTTTTGGGCAATATGATTTTACCCAGCAAAGTTGGGAAAACCCTTTTCCATGTAGCAACCATGGGCTGTTCTCAATACCCTATGCATTTCCATCGGGGTCAATGTTTGGTTTTCCTTGTGCAATAGTATCGTTTCCAGCACAAACAAAGTAGGCGTTATTCCCTGCTTCGAGCTTGTGCAACGATGTACAGCATTAATTACACACGTGAAATATCAATATTTCATATATGGACTCAGTTGAATGGAACAAAAGGACGACTTTAGACATGTGGCACCATTGATAACTGGCTAACAACTGGAGTGTTTTTGCATACTTAAAAAAATCTACGTCCAAACATCCCAATCAACTTTCACTACGAACGAAGAGGCTTTAAATAGTTTACGTTACGCTATGGATTATGTAAATGTTGATGCTCATAATAATAGAGAATGTTTTGTTCAGGTTGGTTTACAGAAACAAAAAGCAGATTGACAAAGTCCCCAGTTATCTTTTTTTATCAGGATGAAGAGTAAATATATCAAGCCATTGTTATTGTGAAATATGTACACATGCTAATGTTTCATGGCTTATCAGCATCATGCACCAACCAACATCAACTTGTTTTATCCTTTTAATTAAGGTCAATGCCCATGAATTATTGGGGGACAAATGGTCGTCATTGGTGGACTTGAGCACACATGACTCATGTCACAAAAGGCAAAGCCACAAAACAAAAACAACTTGTCTTTAATGACAAGAAGCCAATACCGAACTGAGTAATGCAACTACTGGAGCTGGACTCGTTTGTGGCATGTGGATATCGTGATTAGCTGAAATTAAGGAAGAGAATGAGTCGCACACTGACTTGTGAACTGTTTTTATTGTACAATTACGTAGGTAGCGGTATAGCATGCCATGCATTTCTTCACCATGTACTTCCCTTTAGTCACCCTATTATGATGACTACAGCACCAAAGGAAACGGTTAGTCACATTGATTGATGTCACATTAGCAAAACTATGCCGTAGCATGTCAGGTAAAAGAAAACATTTTACATAACAAAGAAGACAAACTACTATAGTTCACTTTTTTCTCGGAGGAGAAAGAAAATATTACAAGTTTTTGTATGAAATGATGAGACGTGACACAGAGTTCGCATGTCAAGTCAAGTGAAAAACTTTTGGGACTTGTCACATATCACGTATTTGGAATAATATGGCTGTGTAGTCCTTTTGTACTCTGCGCTCATTTGCATACACATATATATACCATCCCTATTTGTACCGATTCCAAGATCCAATCTAACTTCTTGCGTTTCATCATTTGCATACACAACTCGCTGCCTTAGGATGGCAACTTTTTATCCCGACTTTATGCGCACATACTTTAATATGTGGTGCTCATAATCGTTTTTCCATAATCCCTTCCAGATCACACTATAGCTGACTGATGACTATAAAATGTTGATGTGAGCGGATCGTACACTGAATAGAAATGTTTGATTCCTCTGCTGGCAAGCTTGTTTTTTCTGAAAATATTCATTTCATACATTAAAATTATGCCCAACACAGTATCCTATTGCCACATTAACAAATTCACAGATGGCCAGGACGTTGTGGATAGCAAAAAATGGTGGTATATTATGGATGAATGTATTTATTGAACTTTGGCCTAATGATATTTGGTGTTGATGGACAAATGTAGTGCATATATACACATGAGTTCAATGAAGCTTTTCTAAAAAAAATATGATGAGTATCTACAAAAAGACAAATCAGTTAATGCTGATGCTGCTGCCAATGACACGATGACATGATGACTCCTCTCAGCTTTTAATATATTTTTTTTGCATGCATGCATGAAAAATAGTGCTTATGACGTACTTTTTCCTTTAACACGGAGAAAAGTATCAGGTCAAAAACACGATTGATTATTGGCATTTTAGAAATAATACAGTAAAGTTACGTAAGCTCAGAGTGGTTTAGTATTATCATGATTGGTAGAAAAGCAGGAAGTAAGTTTGTAATGCGAATTACAGAAAATATTTTTTATAAACACGCTGGAAGTTTCTATATTTGAGAATTATTCATCGGCAATGTTTTTCTCGTATCAAGTGGTAAGTAAAGTTGAGGTTACGGCTTGACTGGGTTGCCAATCAAACAAGTACACATTAATGACAGGTCTTGTTTGTTAAACATCAAAATGTCCAGCCGGCGACTGACCGAGCTTGACATTTTATTCGAGGCAGCCGCTATAAAACATACAAGCATGCAAAACATTCCTTTACAATAATTAGCCGGCAGACTTGCTCCCATTTTTGTGCTGCTTCTTTAATCTCAAACGTAAAGTTATATGTATGCATATTACGCTTTCAATACATCCAGAATCAATTTGACAAGTGCGTCATTTAAAGTTATTGGACCAATTAGTATAGTAGTGGGTTTGTTCAATGGGGTCGTGCTTTTATACGAACTCGAACAACGCATGATGGCACTCCATTCGATTCAATTACATTACTAACCAATCTAGTCTAGACTATAATTGGCCATTTATGTACAACGTTATGTTATGTACTTGGAACCAAGTTCAAGCCATCTTTTTGTCATAATCCAAGCTCATTAAAACTTGTTTTATAGGGTGAAGGATGTTGTCGCAAGCCGAGATGTACGCACAATAAAAGAGGAAGAGTTGAGCCTATAAAATATAAAAAACGCATGAATTGAAAGATGAGCAAGTTTATTCTATCTGAAGGACATTGTTGAAGAGCAGGATCAAACAACTGGGCAACTTTTTTATATGAATTCGCATGAATACATCTGGGCGTCATTTTTCATAGCATAAAAAAGACATGGAAATTTACCGCATAAATGTACAAGACCTAATTGTTTTAAAAAAATATTGGAAGGACATGTCACAATTGTTTCTAATCTCTATTCTCACTTTACCCTTATTCTGGCTTGGAATTTGTGACCTTAAACTTGTATACAATGTCAAATCTGTGACATGGCACTATTCATATGTCACAACAATACAATTCACCGTAATAATCCTGAACAATTACACCTTCATCGCCGTCATCATCATTAAATAGACAGGTGTAATTCGTTTCTGCATGTCTCGTCTCATGCCATCCCGTAACGATAAAAAATCCATACATCGTGTTACTATTTTCAGCTTGGTTGTAGATTCCATATAAATCCTGTTGTGTTTTGGTAGGGTGATAAAAATACGACATGACATTTTTATAGAGGCATATAATATGTATATATTTTATATTGATGGGGATCGGGGAAATGTTCGAGGTTAATGGGCTTTTGCTTGCGGCTATACTAGTGCCTTGATGCCAGCTGCTAGATTATCGGCAATGAAAGAGCCAACAGAGAGAGAGGAAACAATTCAATTTATGTGGAGATAAGTGCAGAAAAATGTATTTGACTTGATGTGGCATTATGCTCAACGCAATGTTCCCATAAAAAGCATAGTTTTGTCTTGCATCTCATCTCTCTGGTCTTAAAAAAGTGCTTGCTTGATTGGAAACTCAAGGACGTTGCCAGACACCATCATCATCATCATCTGTGTTCATTCTTCTCACTTCCTCAATTAAAACAAAGCCAAAGCAAGCAAGCATTGTAAAACATGGTGCTCATATTTGCATTGCTGGCGAATTGCACTGAAACATTAACATGCTAGTGGTTATGACTGGCGTTATCATCAACATAGCATCATCATTAGGCTGAATGTGTATTTAAGAGCAGAGGAGGATGTTTAAAAGGATTGAAAATGAAAACAAGTAGGTAGTAAGTCTAGTCTAGGGAATCCCTCAGGAATTCACTTTGCCCGCAAAGACACATTACAAAGATGCAGAATGGTCTTGTTGTGAAATATGCATGGAGTTTGGTACTACCAGCACCAGCTTGAGAGCAATGAAAGGTATGCATTAATCTCTGCTTCTCGTGCACATTTTTACAGCAGTCAAAGCAGAGCCGTGACGATGACGAAGAAGTTTCAAGGACGAAGACAAACTCAGTAAGCAAAAGAGAAGAGACGATGGGATTTGGGTTGTAGTATTATTATGAAATGAATATTATATGGCACACATATATATTCTTCCATTTCGTTGCACAAAGGCTTAGGAAGGAATTTTTATTGTACCTAAATCCTACGACGGACACGCATTCGCAATAAAATTGAGATTATATTAGCACATAATTCTCAATAATTAACGTAAAATTCTGCTGTAACAAACGATGAAAAACTTGGTAGCTGGGAGTTGTGCCACCACCAACTAATCATTGGCAATGGGGAAATGTGTCACAAAGCTGAAAGGATATTTGTCATGCTATTTCTTATATAAATAATTTCTTTTATTGCTTTAAAAATGTTTTGGGGAAAATTTATACACAATAGTAACTATCATGCTGGTTTCATCCTACTTCCGTGCATACTGGTCTCATTTTAACCGCATTTCGTAAACAGTTGACTCATATTTCGTGGCTGAGAGAATGAAGAATGACTAGACGATGATATCGTGTAGAGCCGGCATAAATACAATAGTTGGATGTGTGTACTACGCGGATGTCAAGAATCAAAACTGACAAGTTCATACTTTACACATTTGGTTGGCAGCATTAGATATGATAATGCGGAATACTTGCGAACGTAGAGCATAGAGAAAAAAGGAGGTCACCATTTCCAGACCAGACACCACACTTTACTCCATTCCATTATTCTGATTTTTATTCAGACTCACAATCAGACTTCCAGTTCTTGTGCAATAGTTGCTGACTACGACGTAAAACAGAGGGTTGAATAATAGAGTTGAGTAAAAATGGATTTGTCAAACGTCTTAGCTTGTGCATTGAATAAACTAGAAGCCGCTCGAGTTTAATGCATCAAGTGAATCGTCTTCAATATTTTCGAAACTTTTCTTCTGTTTTCTTGTGAACCATTAATTACCGGCTACAAGGAAATCATATCGGTATAGCAAGCTATAAGAATATTGCCCAAGAATATGGTATGCATAACACGATGATGAAAACGAAACTTGAAGGCAGCAAAAGACCGAAGAAAGCATACAAATGATGTTACATGACTGACAAAGCAGCAGAAGAAGTAACGTTGATGCATCAAAAAAGAGTAGAATATTATGCCGATTCACAAAGATGGGGAGAAGAGAGAAAACTCTCTGCGCTGCTCTGTCAGACCTTGTATAGGTACGTAAGGTACATGATGCATAATACATAATTGAGGTCAACGTCGTGTGACGTCACGTAATCATCAGCTGTTAAATGTGCTGAGCTTCCCTCCTCGCTCTTCCCGATCATTGTCGTTCCACCCACCCCTTCCAAATAGCAGCATAGCGAAACACAGCCACCGCACTTGGCTCACAATATCATCATCATCTGTGTAGCAAAAGTGAAGATATAATATGAAATCTCTGATATAAAAATGTATCCACATGGAAAGGGAAATGGTAAAGGGGTATGATGTTGCTAGCTAAACTACGGGTTTCAAGGCAGCTTACCAAACAACATCGGCAAGTTAGTCAGCCATTTTGTCCACCCGTTTTTTCAACACTGCCGAACAAGAGCGAAAAGGGAAATCAGTGTACGTATAGAACGTACCGTACATTTAAAACATTGTGTGCTCACGAACAAAAAAAAGTGTGGGTATACTACTTATTGCCTGTTCACAAAGTGCAGTGCCATTATACCTACTTGGATCCACACATCCACCCTTGTTATTATTGCTTTAGTTCATTATGACAATATTACAGCATCTAGTTTTTTAAAGGTAAAGGTCCTCTCCGCTGCATGCCACCCGTACTACTACTATGCATATCTCTGTGTTGTATAGAGGAATTCTCTGCATATAGGGGCACATTGAACACTGAAACCACCGGCTGCTGCTGGCTGCCTCAGCGTGTCTCATGCTCTCATGGTCTTTGTGTACATCTAGGAACGTTCACACCACCACACATCATCATCATCAGAATGCCACATGCGCTCACTCAGCATTTCAAGGAACTCGATAAAACAGAACTAGAGGATAACACTCCTTGTTCTCATCTATGCATTTCGTAGAGTAGCACGGGAAGGATATCCTTCTCGCTGATTGTTTTGGCTTGATAAGAACGAGCCGAGTGAGTCGAGCAATGCAATGGCAACAAGAGAGGAGAACCCAACCCAAAAACTCAATCCAGCTGGTCTCCACGATGAACATAGAAGAGCTCAGATGCTGGTTATGCATATAACCAACTTATTCTCAGAACCAAAACATGTACACATGCACAGTTTTTTATGAAACTTTCTCATACCTACGTATGCAATGATAACAACATTGTACATATGGAATGGGCTGGCAGAATCGACCGACCAGCAGTAATAACAACAACAACGGACGGGCCGGCTCCTGCTGATAGTTCTTCTGAATGTTGTTGTGATGATGATGATCATGATGATGGTTGTTGAGCTGAGGGTCTATAGCTCAGTTTCTTTGTGCAGCCAGCGAGTCAGTCACTATCTGAAACTCTCACAAGTCAGACGCGGACGCTCTTGTTCTCATCTCATACAACTTTTTTTTGCAAAGATATAGAAAAAAGGATATAACAATTTACAACCGTGAATATTTCATATTCATACACTTTACAATTTAGAGTTAATACATGTTACATTGTGGGCTGTTGGATGCCACACACATAACCTAGTAATTAAATCTCATTGAGTTTATACTACAACATAATAATTAAAGTACAACAAATAAAAAAAATAGTCTAGAATCAATAAAGAACTTTAGTACTGCCTTTGAAGCAAAAAAGTCAACCACTTCTTGGACATTTTTTTTCTGCATCTCAATTTAAAAGAGCAATACTATTATAAAAGCCGAAAAGTCAGCATTTTTGTTGATTTCTGAATTTTTTCCCAAAAAAATATCAGAAATTCCTTCATCATCATGATGGAAAGCACAACCTTTCTGCCACAACTTTCACTTGCTAAACTCAACCTGTGGAAATTGCTACTTTTCGCTGATAACATTGCTCATGAAACTGTTCAGTTCATTACCAGAGGGGACGATTCTCAAGTTACAAGTCAAGTAGTCACTCTGTAATTACAGGATACTAGTTTTTACAAAATATATTTACGCGTGTGAAACAGTTTTAAAACGGGAAAGTAATTTGGTGCCAGTGTGTTTACATTCTCAACTTAGCGAAAGGAACCGGAAGTCATTTTATATAGTATATATTATATTGTTCTTCTTCTCTCTTAACTTAAGTAATATTGTACTAGTGTGTGATTTACAGGCTTTATTATTATAGTCTTATACACTCTTCAAAGCTCTTTGCAGTTGTGGTTATAACGTGTCAAAGAGAACCGTTCGTTTGTTTTTGGAGAACCTCTTCTTCTTCCTCATCATCAATCGATCCAGAGCTCTTGCTCGTCACAAAGTTTCTCTTGTTTCTTATCAATCTTTGTCTGTCATCGTCTTGTTTGCAAGGCATTTGTCGAAGAAGTCAAGGCAAGTTATTTTAATGCTTAATAAATTAAATATATTTTTTTCTCTCTAGTCCATCCACACAATTATTGTGTATTATTATTATTGAGTGTGTCGTTTTGATACCAAAGTCATTCCGTGTACTACATTATCATCACCAACAACTAATATTACATGCATATATGCATACTATAAAATTACTATAAGTTAAATTGTTGTTCATCTTAATTGATCGAATTTCATCATCCAAGTTGTGTGATTCATGAGTTATCAACTATGTCCTTCTCTTCTTCATCCATCCATTCAAACTGCATAACATAAATAATTGACTTTGTTTACACATCATCATGAAATGAAAATGAGACCACCACGAGCATTCATCGTCGTCGTAAGATAAGGGAAGCTGAGAAAATTTTCTACGCATTTAGCCGGTTTCTTAATAGGATGTTGATATTGATGGGATTAGTGAGAATTGGTAAATATATATATTGTTTTCCTCAACCGTGAATTTAATTTTTGTGACAATTTTTCCAAGAAGGAGAGTCCATTCTGAAAGGTTATAGCATGTTAGGAATTTTGGTATTGTCACCTGTTCAGAACGATGATTATTTGGGGTTCCCTTAAGAATAAGCCTCGAGGCTTTCGTTTTGTTGCTGATGCACACATCCTCCCTCTCATCTTTTCCCTTTTGCTTTAGCCTAGTAACAGGACCCTCTTGAGTTTCTTGTGCTTCCTTCCAGCCTCCATTCCAGCACTCTCCTTTTTCCCTTTCTCTCTCGCTCTCTTACTCACCCCATCAATTCAACTTTAGATCCACATGCACAATGTTTTGTTATGATTCTCTTCTTTTGATTCTGGTATGCATGCATACTTTTGGATGAGACTTCCATTTAACAACACTACCATTCTTGTATAGCTATCTTTTTCCATTTGGTCAGAAAAGAGTGCATCTGTATAGGTATTTTTCAATGCACATAAACATCCAGCTCATTGGGTGTCAGTAGTGGAGACGTTAGCAAGAAAGTGGGCAAGGTAGGGGAAAATAAGACAGCCTCGGGCATCCAGTTGAAATGTTTGTAGCTGAGGCACGGAAAATCCATAACATAAACATCAACAACAACAAAAAACATTTGTTCCATCAGCACAATCTTTTTTGTTAAATCATGCCCCATTCCATATACCAAGTATATTCAGCCACGAATAAAAATCCATATTATCCATATCTCTGTCCTTTTCTGCTTGCTGTATGCAGTCAACTCAAAGTCGACACGTCACGTAGAAAAGAAAATGAAGTTGAGGTTAGCTATAATAAATGTAAGCTCGTACGATATACCGGCCCCGACCGGCTTCATTCTGTGTGTACCAATAATGTAGGTAAAATCCACTCGGTTGCTTATTGACATGCTAATAAAACAATACGTATCTCATTCCCGTTGGAGATTACAAGGACAATGGATATAGAATGGCGCGTTCATAAAGAAAACCTGTATGAGATGAGAGCGCAACGGAAAAAGTAATAGGTTGATTATTATTATACTCTGCTGAAAAAGACGGTTGAAAAATCGCTCCGCTACTTCCCATTGTCATCATTATCATCAGCACTGACTGACTAAGAGGCTTATTATTATGATTCCGGTTTTCTGGATATTTTTCTCTCTCTCTCGTTTGTTATATTTTATTTGGCCTGGGCAGGAGCTAGCAGTTAGTTTCCTGTTTCAGTGTTAAGTTATGATGATGAAGACATATGTGGAGTGGTAATAATGGGAGGAAAAGAGCGATGCAAATGTGTTTAGGGACGAGTCACAAAAATGGGCTACATTTTTCAATAAACAAAGGAAAAAGACCAGTGAACTTGTGCTGACTCACAATAACCCAATCAATCCAACGAATCGTTCAAGGTGCACATATGCAGTGCGTTGAGAAAAGGAACACACACACACGCGTATGCCTGCGAACAAAGAAGCAGGGAAATGAACTAGTAGGCAGAGAAGTATGTATGTATTATAAACAGGACACGGGTTAAAGCAAGGTGAAGCAAAGGTGCAAGCCATTAAACTTCTGCCATTGATTGCAAATAAGAAGGGAAAAGCCGGCTGGTTGCTCTTAGGCATTCATAATGATGATGATAAGCATTTATACGCATAGCGACACAAGGAAAAGCACATATTGACAGCTGTGATGATAAATGAGCTGGGTGAAGAAGTGAATGCTACATAAAAATTAAGCATGTGAAGAAGAACGGGAAAGAAATTTTCCTTCGTCTTTGTCTTCAAGGTGAATGGTTGCATTTGAGAGCAAACTCAACACAAAAATATACATCCTGTGTGCATTTTGATACATATTTCTATTCCTTATGGAATTGAGATAATAATAATTATGGCTGATTGACAAATTTTGTATATGAGCATAACATGATGTTTGCCTAATGTGTAGACATGGCCGGAATGAAATCATGTTTACTTTATGTGGGAGTAACATATTTTTCTGAAAACGTTTTTATTTATGTTTAATTTACAGGTTTAGCCTTCAAAAGCATCACCGTTGACAAATTAAATACTTTTGTGTGTACACGGAGCAAAAAAAAGTCATGCATCAAGTGCTGAATGTTTGTTATAAAATAGATCAAGTGTAAAAGTCAAAGAAGCAGATTACTGCTCACTGATTGAGGAGAATCTTGTTATTGTGAAGAAAAAGAAAAACATTTTATTACTATTGATTGAGGACGCGCAGTCTGTGGAAATAAAAGACGAGAAAAATATATTTCATAGAAACCTCCAAGACAAGACTTTCCAATTGTTTATTTGTGATCCACAATCTGTTTGTAAATGTTCATAAAGTAAAAGACGTGATCATGTCAGCAAGTAAAAGATTAGCCAAGCGTTCCATTGTTGGAACACGGGTGAGTGGTCCTCTCAAGGAGACTGGACTCTACCATCCAGGGGTCATCATTGGATCCAAGAATCCGGATGAGTTTATTGTTCTTCAGAACAGTTGTCACACTGGGATCACTCCCAACTCCAAATATGTCGTCAGATTTGACACGGGAGACGTTCGTGAGTTCTCCGAAGGAGAGCTCGTTGGACCAGGATTCGGAAATGTGAGCAGCCTCAAGTTGAAGCCGAAGCAAAAGGCGTTTGTCACTCACAACGGGAGAGAAGTTTGCGGTACTGTGGTGTACCATCGACCTCAGATTGATGAGGTGCTCATCAATATCCAGCCTCAAGGCCCTAATGAGGTAAGCTCACTTTTCAAATTTTTATTTCTGGGTGGCAGTGGTACAAAATGTCATTTCAGATGTCTCAATCTAAACTATGTAAGCTATTTGGAGAAGACATACAAAAATCATACTCGTCTGCATCTGCATACACAACTTTCTACACGAAATGAGGTTAAATCATACTACATTGTATAATAGTATGGAAGACGGTGGGGAAATGGAAATTGGTGTCATGTCATCTCACCGCACCGGCTTCATAGTTTTTTTTACAGGCAAAACAAATGGAAATGGGAACAGGAGTGAATTCCTAATGCAAAAACGAAATCATAAATATGGATTAGGGACATTAGGTACATATATGCTTCTGTACGGTTTTGTGCATTCACACTCATTTATTTATGTACGTACGTGTGAAGAAGGTGATGCTTGACAGTGCCAAGAAATCGGTGTCGATGCACCTTATCAAAAAACATTTTTGCAACATGTTGACTGCTGACTAAGTCTAATATTTATCGCAGTGTATTCAATGTGCATCGATTTGATTATATTCCCATCCGCCCTAATTTTAAGTACGAAATCTTCACAGTCAAGTTGTACTTTGTACTTACAAATTACTCCGTGTTCACATGTGGCTGTGAGATGCCTTTCCTTCTGGACGGATTGCATTTCATCAACAACAAAATAAATGTATAAACTACAACACAAAAATAAACAAGTGCATTGACTGGTTGCTTCTTTTTTTGCGTGTGCAATATAAATGCATACGAGGCACACATACTATGCAGCTATGCGATGGGTGGAAACGTTCCCCTATTCCAATGTTAAGCATTCTATTGCGCAATTCCTTAACTAACCAAAGCCATATGCACATCACATCCAGAGCAAGTGAAAGAAATATGTACCTACAAAAATATGCCGTTTCCAATTCCAATCCAACCACCCGGCAACAGCATAAATATACTATGTGTAGTAGTAGCGGTATAGTCAATACCGTGGAACAAGTTTCCATTCCTGAGTTTCCCTGCTATATGGAAAATCTCATCGGCGCATGTACAAATAAACGGGTGCATTGCCAGAAGTTGGCAGTTGTCGTTTTTGCCGACTTCACTTCAACTGGAAACAGCTTTCGTGCATGCATCCACATATCCATGTAGCAACACAACAATATTATTTATAATCCTCCTGCTGATCAATATTACGAAAGCTGCTACCTCGAAACGTCAAGTCGATTCTTATAAATCTGACAGAATTCATAAGCACAGCATGTATATCATATAAAACTATATTTGTAACAAAGAAGCTCAAGTAGGTACATTGTATTTGTATCCATATAGGATAAGGATTTGGTTATAACAAAGTTTCATAATCCAGCAGAAAAATGATGATAACAACACAACAGCCGGTTCGTTATTTGCTGTACAGCGTTGTTGCATGAGCATAACACATGTAAATAACCAACACAAGCTGAGAAGAGCATAGCTTTGTTGACGTTCTAAGAAGTGCATAGCCAACACACATGAACACATTTATACACTCTGGGGTTTGTTTATCCAGCCTGTAGGCATAAGCTCATGTGCATGCATGAAACATCAGAAGAAAGATTCATCATGATGATGAGCAAAAGTTGTTGGAGAGAGAGAGAGAGCTGTGAGCCGGCATGAGAACAATGCCCCCACAAAAACTCCGCTACGTTCTTGCAACAAACTTAATATTTGTGTATGCTCATATCATGTGAGCGGAAAGGTTATAAGCACAAAGCCGCAACAGAGCTATTGCTTCACTTGTGTACGTACGTTGTTCATTCCTTGTCTTCTGCGCTGCAGCGCTATTGACTTGCATAACTGCTTGCAAGAGAGAGAGAGATGCTCTTTTCTGATAAACATTGTTTGACTTTCTGAGAAAAGCATGGACCAAGTACAGCCAGCAGCAACGTTTGGAATATAAAACTTTTTCATCTCTAAATCCTCCTCCTTGCATAAGAAGTCAGGTCAAACGGAAACATGAAACGGGATGATGATGATGACATGACAGAACTTAACATTCACTTTTTTTCTCCTTCTGCATTTACCTATCTCGCTCAATTCTCGACTCCATAATAATCTTATTTGTGCATCCTTTTCAAGGTGCACTTCTTTGGCAATAAGATGGGATGAATTTTAGAAGTGAATTGTCAGAACAGCTCTTAAATTATGGTGATTAGCCCACAAGGCAGATATCGTATAGAATACCTATATGCATGTGATGATGAGGATATTGGTGTCACCAACCCTGTACCACCGATCGGCATCCTTTATGGGAATGACGTGTGTGTAACTATCCATATCCATCCTCCTCTTGTTTTGGACTTTTCCCCCGGCTTTACTAAATCAGAGATTCAATTCAATGCACTCAAGAATTTTTTTTTTGCATGCTTTCCTTTCTGCATAATATTTGTTCTCAAGCTTGAACAAGCGTATGTTTTTTGTTCTTGGTGGTGATAAGCATCTCCTCACTTGGACTTTGTTTTTATTGCCGTTTTACGTATTCACTTTGGCGTATCAGCAGTAGTAGACTGGGATGAAGATGATGCACATTATTCATGGTTGTTAACTCCCTTTAAAGAAACATAACTCAACCCAGAAAAAGATGATGATGAACGTTCCCTTGTTTGTCTTTAATTGGAAAACGGAACAATGCAAGAGTTAAAAAAATACACATAATATCTTGTTGCTTTTAGTAAACTGTTAGTTTTTGTCTGTGGAGGAATGATCGAAATGATTGTAAACGCTGTTGTTTTATGAGTCATAATAATAATAGCTCTCTCCCCCCAAAAAATGTGTTCTATTTTCTAGCCAATCTTCACCAGTTTTATGTTATCTTGAATTGACTTGTGTTTGTTGGGTCTCGCATGCAGATGATGATAGATTGTAGTAACTTATGTAGAGATTGTAGGATTGAGGGCAGGACAGAGAAAATTTACCTGGCAAACTATCAGGATGCAGAAGAAAAAGTAACATGTGCATTTTGTGAAATGCAATATGATTTAAGAAATACGGTAGTTTAGCCTACTCTCTTCGCTCATATGTTTTTGATGGGATGAGCAAGTGCATCACATCCGTCATCCCATCTTCTCAAAGAGTTACATGTGTTGTTGATGATGGGTGAGTCAAAACGAATTGTAATACTGCATAACATAATAATGCTGCGCAATAAAAGAAAGAAAATAGAGGAGGAGGAGGCTTTTGGCTTCTCTCTAGCGTTGCATGCTATTTTGTTCTTTTTATTATATAGCCCAAAAAAGTTGTTTATTCGTGTAACATGCAACGGAGAATGCATGCAAAAAGGAATGTCATGGCATGCGACGTCAGTGACCTTTATTAGCAAATTACATCCAAAGTTCATGTTCATCATCATCTCTCATCAACTCTAAGCAAACAAACTTTGTTTTTCTACTTCAAATAATAAAAATATATATATGCTTCTGTCCGCAGTAGCAGTGAAAAGTTTATTACCATTTTGATGAACGTAAATGAGTAATCACAACAAATCAGTGTTGGTCTTTTATCCCAATATTTTTATGTTTCCTCTCAAAGGTACTTTCTAACACCGTTCGTACCGGCTGCCGGTATTTGTTGTAAGACGAAGAAAAAAAACGTTTTCTGGGATTTTACGCTACTGATGACTTTTAGTAGGAAACCGCACGGATAAACTGTGCAAACTTGTCTAAATGTAAAAAAGAAACTTTGGGTATGGGATTAGCTCATGCGTCCTTTCCTCGAAGAGGGAGGACTCTATGTAAGTCATTATTATCAAGAAATCATTCAACTCATGGTGAATGTTGCATCAGTCAGTCTTTGTTGGGAAAGCCTCTCTCAGAGAGAGAGAGAGAAAATTATATGCTTTGTTTCTTCCAGACGAAAAGTTAAAGTTGCTGGTGAGTTGGAGGAAAGCAATGACCGATGAAATTAGATTCCATGTAAAAATGAAGTATAGTATAATACTTACGTATTCAGCTATAATAGCTGTGGAAATTAAATTTTTGACAGGAAATGCGTCAGTCAGGCACAAGCTCAATACTCCTTGTGGATTAAAGGATCAATTGGGACTGTTACAATTGCTTCTGTTCTGTTGCATGTCATTTCATGCCATTGGCATTTGGAAACGGCATGTTCTTTGCTCACACATAAATAATAATAATAATATTCTATACAAAGTTTGTACGTGTGTATAATTTTGATATCATTTACGTCCATGTAATGTATATAGGAAACCGCATGCAACAAATGCATTTACATATGGCAAGTGCGAGCCTTCACAATAAAACCAATTTTGAGCTGAGGGAACATTTCGTATCAAGTTGAACTCCGCAGAAGGCTACTGAACTGAACTTTGACGAGTAGTAGTAGTAGCAGTAGATAAAATAATTGGCAAAAGTGGTGGTAATGGTAATTACGCAAAAGCCTAGGTTAATACAGACTTGATGTGGCTACGATACGATATATATATATGATGCCGCCGATGCCACGTTGTCTGGCAAGATTTTTCCACCATTTCAAATCCTCTTCTACTGAAATATCTATGCATATAGTAATTTCATATGAAAAAACTCACCTGTGTGGTGATGGTGTGGCTCAATAAACAGTGTACCACTTGTTTATTCGTGTAACACCCCTTTTTGCAGTGAAAAGACCGGCTTTTCACTCATTCCATCATAATTCGATATATTAATATCATTCCATTCCCTCACACAACATAGACCCTACAACAAACTCTGTACTGTTTTTTTGCAATTTCGCCAACTATTATGTTCGTAACATTGATACCTATTCATATTCAACAGATATGGACATATGTTTGCTTTGTGTGAGTATATGCGAATCTATCTTGATATGCATCTCAATTATAGGTTGTGAGTCCGTTTTGTTGATTCATTATACACCATTTTATGTGCTTTTTTCTGCACTACATCGCCCATTCCTGTTCCTTTTTTATAGCACAACTTTTCTCTCTTTCTCCGTTTTGTTGAGGATGAGAAGGTTTTGGAGTTGAGTTGAGATGAGGATGGAACAATGTTATGCAAACGTAATAATAATCACAATTATCATTATCATATCATCATTTCACATGATGAAAATGTGCACCTTTTAAAAATCCATCTCTAAAAACTTTGGCGAGGGGAATGGACAGAAAATTGTTGTGAACACAGAGCAGCGAGCTGGTGATTATGAATAATAGGAGTAAATATCATCATGATAATGTGAGTGAGGTGATGATGAGCACCATAAACAATTGTCGTAATCTTTAAGGGAAGAGAGTGGTTTTTATTGTGACCTTAGTAAACCTCAAACAGATTAAGCATTCTTCTGCTCTTGTCTTCCTCAAAAGTGTTCACTTTTTCCATGTCTCGTATCTCGTCTGGTTTTTCACTTACAGATTAGGAACACATGCTCTAGCTAATATGTTAATCATTCTGATAGTATACTATGGTGGTCTCAGTGTGTCAGATCCAATATAACTTTGCTAATTTCAATATGCATGTTAAACACATATATTAAATAGGTGCGGCGGCAACTGCACTGCTTGGAGCATTTTTTTTTGGTCGATCCACAAAATGTACCTCATTTTTCCTTATCACTTTTATTCCAATACTGACAGCAATAAATATTGCAAATAACATATCTTCTTCATCATCCTCCTCTTCATCATCTTTTTAACTAGTGTGAAGTGAACCTTGTTGTCTGGCTTAGTTTTTTCGCAAAACAGCCAATCCACCCACATAGTTTACGTGATGGATTGAGGATACTTGCTTATAGTTTTTGTGCAAAATGATTAATTTTTGTTTTATTGCAAAAAAAATCCTGTTTTGTTGTGAGTGAGAATGAACTTTCAATAGAATATGCATAATATTATATAGGCATGGGTTTTTGATTGACTGACTGATGCATACAAATAACTGTATCTCTCTGGAAGGACGTCTCATACTAATCTGTTTTATCATCAAATGTTCCTCAACGCAGTATGTTTTTCGCATCATTTGTTTATTTGGGTTGCCTGTCTGTTGATCTTAATTACTCAAAATATATGATAATCATATCATATGGTCATGGGTATCATTAAATCCTTGATGAAAGTGTTATTGCGTTACATGGTTTGACCTGCATCTTACTCATGATCATTTAATTTGAAATTTAAAATACATATGACGGTAGGGACTCTATCGTTTAAATTTAATTAAACGTTTTGTTCCCAGCTATCAAGCTGAATCCGTTTTGGCTACAGAAGGTCAAAATCAGCTAGTAAAACGGTTCATGTCGATTATTATTGATCAATCTAATCGAACTCTTGCATGAAAGGTATATAGTATGGACCTTTTTCAATTAGTTTGCAGTCATGTTAATACGCAGCTGCACTCTTTCATTGCAAAAATATTGCTTGATTTATCGACAGTCCCACCCGACAGGATTTTCATACTTGGATTGAATCTAATTATTTTTTGAAATGAAGAAGAAGACGACGAATAAATTCACTTGCACAGATTAAGTTCAGCGAACCTCCTTACTTTGAATTACACTAGTTTTATACAAAATTTATTTTATATGCCTCAAGACAAACCAGCAAAAATGTTTTCTGTGTAGTAGTATCATTTCATTATTCCAAAGTTGCAGCTAGACCAGAAACACGACGAGCTGGCACAAAAATAATCGAATTAATAGTGGCAATTATCTGGTATTGTATTCAGGCTCAGGCTGGGCACTCTCTCATCTTTGTGGCGATTATTGTTGTATAACGACTTCTCAGGTGAGTATCATTAGCTGTGAGTCCAGTATTATTATCATACCATTTTTCACTTGTTGGTCGATTCAGTTCATTGTTTGACTTGCACAATGTGCTTCGCTCTTTTTTGACTTTTGTACAATTTCATTTCGCTCACCGACAGGTTTTTTTTCTGAAAAGGAAGAAGTGAATCATGATGAGGAGCAGCAGTCGCAAAAGATATAAAAATCAGCAAGAGAACTCATTTCAGGCTGTGAATTAAATGGAAAATTGAATACATTTTATAGTCCAAAATGTGGTATATATACGAGCATAATAGCTATATATGTATGCCATAGGACAAGCAGTAAAATCTCAATTATTATCATTATTGCTTAAGCATCTATCTATCTCTCTTTTCGCTCACTTCTTCTTGTGTCTGTCTCATCAAGGGACTTGCTGTGCTCTTCTCTTTTTTCTCATGTTGTTTAATAGGACACAATAACAAATTGTAAATTGGGATTTGTGCACAGCTTGAAATGATTTATCGCCCGTTTGAAGTGTACAATTTCATTTAGGTTTTGCCGTTTTCCACATTAGCAAGTTTGTACTTAGTTTAGTTCAGTTAGGATGATGGAAAGACGTTCGTCAACTTTTTTCTCTTATAATAATAAAAGGAATTATTTATTGCGCATTGTTCAGAACAGAAGCAGGGGAGTAGGAATAAATGTGTGAAATGAGAAGCAGCATGCGTTTCATCATTCCCTAGCTATCGCTAATTAGTCTACAAATCAAGATGGAATGAATGACAAGTTTGAAAAGCCAGAAAAAATTATGACATACAAAAAAAACGCTCTTTTTCTCCTTTTTTGTAGCGAAAAATTAAATGCTTCAAGTGAAAGGTGAGAGCTGAACTGAAGTAGAGCTTTAGCGCAGACATGAGAATTGGATCTGATGTAGTTTCCCTAATTTTAAGCTAATTTTGCTCGTACGAAAAGTGCCTCATATAATTTTTTGTTGATTCTTCGCATCCCGTTCTCTCTTGCTTAGTTTGAGTGTGCTACTCAATTTATAAATTGCTTACAGGAAGTTGGTGTAAAAAGCTAACAACAATAATAAATGTTGTCTTGCAAGAAAGCTAAATGTTGTCACTGTTTACTCGCTTTTTTTGTTTAACAATAAGAAAAACTCCTCCTCGATGCGTAAGTTACTTAAATTGAATTTTTAAAAAAAGGAGCAGAGCAGAGTTCAGAAGCTCCACTCTTTTCGCAGCACATTACGTAAACCTTTACTGTGGAAATCTCATCATGTTGAAAAACGTGGAAACAAGAGTTTTTGGTAACCGTTGCAAATGTGCGGTTTACTCATTTTCTGCAACTCGAGCTGGCTATACGTCAGATCCTTCTCAGAGATTGTTGCTTAAAATACACGTAGCTACAAAACGAAATTCTCTCTTGTGGTTTTACTCTTGGAAGAAGATGAAAAAGAAAAAAAATCGCATGATTATGATTACTCAACTGTACATTTAAAACTTCTTTTTTGTTCTGCTTTCTGCTATTTAACTATACACACATTTTTAGCTCGAGTACTTAAACTTTTTTATATGATGAATTACAAAGGAACAAGCAGCGCTACTTTTATACATTTACCAGTTCGCATAGTAGTTTTTTGAAGCAGAAAAGGGGAATATTTGTTCTACGCAACAGGCAGTTTGTAGTTGAAAAGTAGTGATTATCATCATGATAATATATCCCCATCATCATTTCTGAAAAAGCTCACATTTTTTTTCATATTGTCGAAAGAAAGAGACCTGCTTGATTAGAAAAACATTTCGTTCGTGAGCTCTCTGAGTGTGTGTGAACTTGTACCAAATTATGTGGATGAGAAACTCAATTGACAAGGAAAAGTGCGTAGTGTGTAGAAGAGTGTGTAGAAATGAGTGAATCATCGTATCACAAAGCTGAGCAAAAAAATTGATATATTTTGAGGGAAACGTTTTGATGATTGTGATGCGGGTAGTTAAGCAAGAAAAGTGCACACACATGCGTGCTGATATATTATTCACAACGTGATGTTCTTTTAACCAGTTGCGTCTTCAAAGGTATATAGTTCTTTGCGTCGATTCATGTGCAGAACAAGGGAAAATAAGAAGGAGGGGATAGATCAAGAGGGTTTTTGCGGCTTTGGTTGGCCACGCATTGCGAAGAACGTAAAAAAAATTGCGAAAAGAGTGTATCCTATCTTAACGGGATCCTGTTTCCCTCATCGCATAATCTTTGCACGGCCAAGCCAGACCAAGACCCACTACCATTATCATCATCATCATCAGCATCACCGTGAGTTTTTAGGTAATGGCACTATCACACCACACACAGCAGTTCAGCGAAGAGAAGAGTAGAATTTATCTTATTGCTTGTACACACACATTTTCAGTTTTTTACAAGTGTACACATCATAACAAAGATGACGAGAGGGGAATGAGTAATTGTACAGCTAGAAGAACGATATATATGTAACTATAACGTCCTCGTCCTCTTCTTCTTCATGTTCATCTTCTCTCCCCGTTGCTCTTACAAATGCAAAACAAGCTGAGGATATTCTTGTATGTCAAATTACTTGTATGCACACATTACGGATAACAACAACAATATTTCAGCCCTTTTCTCATGGGATGAGAATCCTTTTTGCAAGCGGGGATGATGGTTTTGGGGATGGCATAATTTTTCATGCGATATATGAGCAATTGCTCCTTGTTCAAAGAAACTTTCCTTTTACACCAGCCAACTTTATATAGGGAATATTATTACAATACACCAAAAATGTACTTTTTTACATTTGAATATGAAAGGCTATTCATATTATTTATTCATGTTGAGCAACGCAACACAAACATAATAATATTCAAATTCTGAAGTTTTGAGGTAAAAACGAGCAGAGAAAGAATCACAATCACGCATAGCAGGTCAAGTCAAATGCTAAAATGTCGTACAAAAAGAATCATAATCGTAAATATGTTTCTTCCTTTTGGATCACAACTCACAACCTTTGAACAACAATGAGTGTTATATATATGTATACCTAGTTATGTATATGAGCAAGCAGTGATCATCATTGAGAATTGGCCATTAGTCGGGATATAATGTGCATTTCATCATTACTCTTCACCGCTTCTTTTTCGTCGTGGCCCACATCCAAAAAGTTAAACTGTATTTTGCATCTTGTACTCACTCGGATCCACCTGTGGTTGCATATTACTACATGGCATCTCCCCTCCCAACGCACAATTTGATGTGCCTAGCTAAACAATACAAAATGTTTTAATGGGCCCACTTGACTTATTGGACGACATGGTCGTATCGTTCATTAGGAGTGCTTGAATGTGTTACACAGCAGAGGAGTCACATATTTCATGACAATTTAAACTGCGTACTTTTTTTTATGCAAATCGTGTCTCCTCTTCGTTACCGGCCGGCAAGGCCCAATCCAATGCGCATATTATACTCCTCCAACCAGTCAACTTGCAGCATCTCTCATCTACTTTGTTTCAGATTGATGAACTAGAAAATGATTTTTGTGTTTAGCCATTTTTATCAAAATTATGCTCAACATCCCAAGCATTGTCGTTGGTCCACTATTATTTAGGAAAAAAGTGAACGTATCACAAATTCGCAACAAAACTTGAAGCCGATATCGACATCATCGGCAATCGCGACAGAGTGTGTTGTAAAGTTTTGTCCACAAATTTTATTTTGTTGTCAAATCAGCGTGAGTCTTTGATAACGACCACGACAACGAACAAGCATGACGATGATATGTGCTGTGATGATCCACCACCATCAACGTCATCATCATGAGAGCCACCAAAATATTGAATCAATCTCCGTGTCATAAATACCTTAAAAATACACACACACATTGAGTATAGAAAAAATATTAGGAGGAATGTTGATCATGATGATGATGATGAAACAAGTTTCTAAAAAGCTTGCGAAATGTCTTTGTAGAAGTACTAATATAATAAGTATAATAAGCAAAGTATACGTTGAAGCCAAAGTATATTTACCATAGCGTACGTACGTACCACACGCTGAATTAGTCGGTATATACGAGCTAAGTGTCCACACATCTCCTGTAGATCCTATAATACTGTGCTGTCCTTATTGCATAGCCTTTGTCTGGTTGATCAGCTCTCCTCGACTTTTTCCACTACTCTTGTTATAATCTTCGAGAGAAAAAAGGATATATATTATTATTACGCCATTATTGGCCAATCAATTTTTATTACTACTATTTATTATGACTCGGCACATTTTTTTCTCGCTTGATTCTTTCTTTCTTGTTGCTGAATTTTTGTAGCCACATGCAGAGAGAGATGAGAGAGCAAAAGCATGTGATGATAATAATGATTATGAGAGACATTAAATAGGAATCGGCTCTTTTTCTCCCTGTGAAAAAAAAGATCATCTCTTTGATCCATTCATTCAATTGAAGCATCATGTTAGCTCCGTTACGAAAAGGGATCATCTTTTGAAACAAGAGAATTATTATATAGATCTTTCATAATCTTAATCCTCCGCGAGAGTGAACTATACAGTGACTTGGGATTTGGATGCAGATGATCACCTGTCCTTTATTGCTGTCCGCATTCTTACCTTTGCATGCATGTCGGTATTCAAACTATATGCATGCTAGTATGTGATATAAAAAATAAACAGGGTAAATAAAAGTACATGTTTGCCATTATTATTACACACATTAGGCTAGAGTAAATATACACGAGCAGGAAAATGAGCAGGAGCTCTGAGATGGATGGATGGATGGGATACACGCAGGTTGCATTATTATTATATACTCCTGATTTCTTACTTATTTTTATTACATTACATTATATTACGATGGCACGCAAGGATACAGAGAGCTGAAAATGGAATTGATATGCCACCAGTCACCACCACGCTGCTCCACCGCAAAAAGGCAAAAGTCAGAAGGGAAAATCAAATCATTGTTCAAGCTCATGGAGCGTTTATATACAATCAAATAGCAACTTGTGTGTAATAGGATACGATGAAGGTGTGTTGTGTTCTATGCTGTTGCTAGCTTGAGTAAAAGTCACTGTGATTATTTGTGGAGCATGCTGCATAAAATACATGTTGGTTTTGGTGAACAAGTGGCAGGTGGATTAGTTGTCGTATTGCAACAAGGTAGGAAAAAATGTCTGGTAGTCTGCAAAAATGAAATATGAGACGGTCCTATAAAATATGTATGAAGAGAGAAACTTGGTGGAAATGTGATATCAAAGCCAGAAGATTGTATTTTGGGCACGCACGCACAACATCGGTGTACTTGCCATAAAACAAATAATTATTCAGAGTGGCTCCAATACACTCACGATAGAACTGTATTGGGATGTGAAGAGAACAAGGGAAAAAGTGGAATACATACGCAAAACTAACATTAGCAGCGGAATGGGATATCTATATTCACTAATGACGATAGGTATGATAGAGGTTATGATGATGATGATGAGCATTCTATTTCGATATGTAATAGTGCGTTATAGCTAATTCTGCATGAGAGAGATAAAGATTCATTGGCAAAAGTCATAATGACTCTAATTGCTCCGTGAGTTGCGTTAGTTGTGTGTGAAGTGAAAGAGGAAGATAGATATTATTTTGGTTGGGTTTTGTTTCGTACACAAATGAAATATGATGATGAGGGATAATGGCCACAAAAATGAGCCGCACACACATTATATACTCAGACTGAGATGATATCAAGTGAAACATGGGGGATGAGGTTGTATGTATATGTATTTTTTATTAAAGAGTATTTAATAATATGCTTAGGTTTAATGTTGATTGTTCATAGTGATAGATATGCCCAAGTTGCTTTTGTGGCTGCATCAACCTCATCCTCATTTATGATATAAACAAACGGTTTGAACATAAAATCTAATAATAAAGCTATTTACATTGCCACTTTGCCACCCATAAAGAAGTTGAAGCGTAACATGGCTATCAGTTCATAGTTTACAAAACGCTCTGTTTTATTCGTTTTCAGATTCCATTCGATGTGACCAAGAAATTGGATGAGGTCCGTTTGCTCGAGTCACGGAAATCCGCTCGCCTCCAGGAACAGGACTTTGACTTTGCCAGGTTGGCTGACATGTCAGACCGGAAACGCAACCAGCAAACTGCCTCCATTGACGTTCCTAGGAACAATAATGTGTAAGTTCAAATTCTACCTCTTTACATTGTTGTTAAGAGCACACATTGTAATTACATTTTGTGGGATCAGTGTCCCTGCCCTTCATCCTCATCATGTGAAAAAAAAACAATAGTAAGTAAGCAACCTTTATATCTCTCCTCTTCATGCACAATCATCGTCAGCATCATTGTGATGATGATGATGATGACCGGCAAATCTACCGGTGCTACTGCAACAACAGCGCCCATATTTTCCTCTCTTTTAACCAGCCCACTACAGTAACCACCTCCTTTCTCATCAACCTCATCATTTCATAATTATTATTCATTGTGGATGGCTGCAGCATCATAGCAGCCCAGCATAGTAATCATAGTTGTATTCTTAATACACGCATTTTTATGCAGTAGCCAAGCTATAAACTTGTAGCTTAATTCAACGAGAGTTGATAATAAAAAAGCTCCAGGCAAGTCATAGGCATGTCAAGTCATGCACTATATACATATGAATATGTACATTTGAGTACTAGCGACTGAGGGAAAAGTTGACCAGCAGAGGTCCATAACTCCGATACTGATACGCATATAAATTAGTTAATAATAAACAAAACGGATCAACAACATGCTACAAGACTACCTATTCTTCAGCTGTTTCTAGCTCTATTGTTATTATTAAAGATGCCGTATGCGGTGGGTGACTCCTCGGAAACCGGTATTTCTCTCTCTCGAGTGCATGACCCTCACCTTAATAATCATCACACACAATCCTTTTAGCCCATATCATCATTACTGCGTATTGTTATGTATATCCATAATAAAAACTATCCTGTCTTTCCTACTTTTTGGGATTCGGAAAGAACATGTTTTTTTTTGCAACGGACGTTCTGTTGCAGACCCGGCTTTTTACATTTATTTGGCTGGCTTAACTACGTTCGTTTCTTAACAGCTGGCTAAGCAAGCCACATAAAGAAAACCGGCACTCCTCCGCTATAAAGTAGTTTCCCTATTTTTAGATACATTTTTTAAACAGTAATAATAAATAGAGGGAAAATACATGCACGGCTGCCATCAGGATCATTCCGTTGGCAGCGCTAGACTTTTATCGTCTACGATTACCTGCGATTAGGTAGACTTGATAGGAAATAGACCTTATCCATTGTGATACATTGAG
This sequence comes from Orchesella cincta, assembly GCA_001718145.1. Lineage (NCBI taxonomy): Eukaryota > Metazoa > Arthropoda > Collembola > Entomobryomorpha > Orchesellidae > Orchesella > Orchesella cincta. The sequence goes on along the minus strand of LJIJ01000106.1, from coordinate 208,320 downwards.
ATCTTGTGGTGATGTGATGATCACTATTACAATCTTCATTAATAGTCATTTCTGAGATAATTAAATAGAAACAGCAGAAAAAAGTAGAAGTGGACTAATCTCCTGCTGTCTAATTTGCAACTGGGGAAAGGTGAGGCGGTTCTAGTTCGGGTTAAACTGTATGCCTAAATGCCTACCACCATATTTTTTAACCTACAATAACTACCACCTTTTATTATTCCCGTTTCTATTGCAAATTTGTGTCAGTATTTATTAGTTTTGTATCAAGACATGATAAAGATGAGAGATAACGAAAGAGAGGACAGTGAGAAGCTCTTCTGCTGCTCTCCGTATGTACTCAAAGAAAATGTCATGCATTATGCATCCCATCGCTCCAAGGTACATTATCCGGTTTTTGTGTATTGGAAAATTAATTTCATTTTTGAAACACATTTTTATCTGTACTTTGCCTCAAACATTTACATTTGCAACAATTGTATATTTTAATTGATTGAGAATCAACTGGATTGGAAAACCTGTAGGTCAACTACACGAGCATAAATTTTGTTGAAGACAGTTTATATACTTGGTAGAGTTACTTGACTGACGTCGTCTTCTTCAATAGATAAGGATCAAAGGAACACATTTCCCATAGAGCGATGAATTAATTCTTAATTGATTTCTAGCTTTTGGCATTATTATGTATTTAAGATTTGAGCAAAACGACAGTTTTTTTTGAGCAAGTTTCTTCATCAAAAGCTGTTCGTTGATCCGCTTCGAGGTTGTCTCTTGTCGTCTTATATTGTCACAAAAAATGTTAAGCTGACATCAGAGGCCAACTGCATAAATCACAGAAAAGGGTAAACTTTTGTGTGAAATAAAAATCTTGATATGCTTTAGCACATCTCTCACTCATTTTTTTTGTACCACATCTCAAAGAAGGATTTTAATTCAGGTAGGTAGGTAGGTACATAATATACCAAGCCTACTAGATACTTGATCAGTCAGTCAGTCATGTTGTTTGAAACATTTTTTTTCACGTTTCATAATATGTGATAATAATAAACAGCTGAAAGTTCTTTGCATTGTTGTTTACAATCATGTGCATATACTTAAATATTCCAAGTCAAAGTCGAGAAGTGAGAGATATGTAGTATATATAGGATGACCTGATTATCAAAAGCAAAATACGAGATGAAGTCACAACATTGCTCACGGATTGCACATGATGTAAAGAGATGGCGTATGCAATAAATTTGGCTGAAAACTTGGTGGATAGTACATTTAATGCATTACGAATCTGCAATGCACTCAATTGCCTATTGCTTAAGCTTATCGAGTGCCGTCTTCATTGCAGATTCGTAATCTACGTAAAATGTATGTTATGAATACGCCATCTTTAGTTGATGCTTTATGCATACATAATGCACATCATATCTATCCATTCTTTACCTTGTACCACATCATAAATATCATTGTGTCCTCTACACACACAACATATTTAGCTTTTCGTAACTTTTTTGCTCTTGCACGAACGAATACATTAAGTATCAGCTTGCTCAAAAAAATGAAGTGCCCCATTACGAGAATGCATTATGATTATTATTATTAGTAGCAGCTCATCTAGGAAATTTTTGGTATATGATGATATTGCACTGATTCTAGAGCAGAGCAGGTTAACAAGCTCTACGTTGTTGAGCTTAAATCACAAGAAGGGGCAAATTGGTTTAGCATTTTGCAAGGAGTATGTGTACATTTTTCCCCAAAATGAAAAGGCAAAGTTGATCTCCAATCAAGCCTCAATTTTCAAGCAAGGACATCCATTTTTAGCTTGCTACTTAATCACCTGCTCATTGCTAATAATTGACTCTTAATTACATGTGTAGCGAAAGTGATGCTGAATGCTTAGAAAAATGGAGTTTTGGCTTAAAAACCATTTTAGACAAAAGGATATATACCTAATAAAAAGTATATTTGGTCTGTTACCCAATCTTATGGAATGTGAATGGAATCAAGTCGTAGTCATAAAGAGACGAGAGGTACTTTGCGACGAGGTTACACATAATTTTTTTCCATGTCGTTTTTAGCAATAAAAATCCAATAATATAATAATATGCATAAGCTAATGTTATGTGGGTATAATGAGGAATGTGACATTGTTTCAGCACATTTCATGTACAGTTATGTGCGGTGACGGCAAGCAAATTGCATTCACGTTTTGGTAGATATGTGTGTGTATACCTGGTGTGTACACATTATTTTGTCAATGCCAAAAAAGTTGATATGCATAATTTGAAGGGGGTAGAGAAATTGATGTGATCCAAAAATACCATATACGGAGTGTGATACACTGTAGTTGCGGAATATGCATACATGAAATGAAGATTTGTTGCATTTTTATGGAGATGTGAAAGAGAGATGTCATAAATATCTGAAAAGAATACATTGTTATTCGTTACTTTCACAAAGAGTGAGATATTGTTTGTATTCAATCCATGTCACATTATATGGATGAGAGAGACTGACTATGAGGCTCCATTTGACAAGAAAGACCGACGACCGAACGACCCGCAGGACAAAACAAAAAGTTGCCGATATTATTATTATTATAGAGAGTCGGTTGGAATGTAGGTAGGTATAGGTGTTTGGTCGCGGGTGTCATCATCGTCGTATTGCTCATACTAATAAGGATCTGTTCCATTTACATGGTTAATTAGCCCAACTCCTCTCATCAGAGCCAGTGACTCGGAGCACCAGATAGATAAAGAGGAGAGTTGTCATTGACGCCGTGATTTATTGCAGCTTCATCATCCTACTCTAAATAACTTTTTCCTTCATTCATCGTGACAGATATGCATACAAACGGAAAAAATGAAGATGAGCAAAAAAATAAAGATGCTTTTTAAATTTGCATCATCATCATCATTCTCAACTCATCCTTTTGTTTTTAAGGAATCACTCGTGATCACGATGATATGCACTAGAATAACGAATTGCAATTTGCCGAGTTGCAACAGTAGTGTTACAAAAGAACAAGAGTCATTTTCAATTTCAACTGTTTCACTTCTTTTACGCTTCCTTTTGAAAATTCCCAACCGTTTTTGTGATATATCTGCGTTACATTTTTTGTCACAAAAATGAGAAAGTTTTTTTTTTCAGAATTCGTCAATAGAAGTGTAGCATAGAAGAGCAGTGCATTTTTGCACCAAAAACCAGAGGAGTTTAGCAGCAAAGCTTGTTTGAATTAAGAGAGGAGAGCTGCTGATGATGATCATGATGATTTATGCTGCGTGAGAGAGAGATGCATCCATCGATTCGTCAAGCATTATATATTCCTATTATCATTTCAACTTCACTCGTTTTCTTCAACAACAATCAGTCGCATTTAGTCAAGCAGAAAGTCACGATTTTTTTTGTGTTGCATGTTGTGAAATTCTTTACTAATAGAATGAATGAATGAGGGAGATGTAAAGTACGTGGTGCGTTATTATTTTCAAAATGTGATTATTACTCTGAGAGAGGCTTTTGCTTTATTGCTCACCATCTCACTTCACTTCAATCATCCTGGCTGTGAGAGGGATGAGATTTAAGCCAAACTCGAGCAGAGCAGAAGAAAGAAAACGAGGAGTATTTGTGAAATGGTTTGTATCCCTTGTACAACAATCATCACTGCAAAAATAACTGGCAAGCGAAATGTTATCACAACTCTTGATCATCATCACCCTCATCCTTTCCAATATTATTAAGAACATTATCTCATCACATCACACAACACATCATCAAAGCAATTGAGCTGCAAGCCAATGTATTTTACCATCATCATCAGAAGCACTATCCTATAGAGTATTTCTCAAACGAAACGAAAGCATTTTATATTCTGTTCGCTTTTCGAGGTAAATCGACTGTTATTTCCTGATGTTGTGTCATATTGCCATCCATTCTTCATTCAACTCATCCCCCTTCTCCATTCCACAATTCCATTTCATTTTTTGGTAAGCTGCCGGCTATACTGATGACGATGATGATGATGATAGACCATCTCTCTCCTTCATCACGGTTGTCCGATTTTCTCTCTGAAGTCCTCTATTTTATCAACTCTTGTCATTCATGCTGTGTGATGGTGATGCTACGTTCAGTGCGAGCAATCAAGATAAAGCTGCTTAACTCACGGAAATGTTGACATGCCACAATCCACATTGAACGATCGTATATATACATGTATCTATGTATGTAATTTCAATTTGCATAATGGCAACTCCAAGTTGCAAAATAGGAAGCCTTTACTTCTGGCTCATTGATAAAGCGCCATTTACACAGAGTGTTTGATGAAAGCCTCGGCACAATCTCCGGAAATCATGGGCTCAAGAACGAAAATCTCTAGCGAGTTGAGGAGCTCCACTCTTCTGGTTTGTTTGGACAGGGAAACAATGCCCGTTATGTGAGATCAAGACTGAGGAAAAACAATGACGTCTTTCTTTTTTGTTTCGAGCGAGTTGGCTCTCTATGTTCTGTGAATGAAAAACTGATGCAAATTAGACTGTCATCTGCTCAACTTAATAAATGAAACTGGATGTTGAGAAGGGAGCTCTAGCTGAGTGACATGAAAAGTCGTCCATCGCAGCTCAACTTCTTTCATGAGATATGACGAATGGAAAAGCAATGAGAAGCGTGAAGTAAAAAGATAGTTTGTGGCATAAAGTTGAAAGCAGTACATAAAGAATCAGGGCCAAGGCTACTTTTGTTTAATTTCTTTGGTTCTGCTTCGTTTCGTTCATCGCTGAAAAAAAAGTTTCGCGTGTTGGGCTTGGGCATCTCGGCGTTTTCTTTGGGATAGTCAGGAATATTCGATCGACTCGACGAGTCTCGTATGTAGCTTTTCTATATAGACTCTTTTGCAATACGTACTTCATCAAAATCATGAACCAGAGTAGTAGTTTTGCCTTGCTTTATTTATTGCATAGACAGTGAAACTAACCAAACCATATTTATCCAAGGCAAAAGGAGATTGCGTTGTTGTGTGGGCGAATAATATATGTAAATGCACATAACATCGTATTGCCAAAACGCTTACATAACCTAACCCAGTCTGCTAAATCGGGATGGAAAGCATGTTCTATATAGAAGAGCTCTTGTTTCGTTGCATATCATCTGATCTCATCCTCGTCGGCTTGCTTACTAGTTACTAAACCAACTCAATGATTGAGCCCTTGATATACCGAAAACCTCTCGGTTTCACCTAGTTATACTTGGAAGAGCTGAGTCACACAAGCAAGAAGGGAACACGTAAAGTCAGATTTAGTGTTGCTGATGATGATGATGGTGGTGCCCTCCTTTAGAGGCCTAGCAACTTGTACGGCACCAGCTACACAGTCATGTGTGTGTAGTGCCAAAAGTGGGCCAACCATTCCTCTACATTTCATCTTTCGGTTGGAAACAGGGATCTGGGAGTTGGGGTTGGGCATACACACAACTTTTTATCCAGAGCGTGTGAGCAGACTTTCTCCTTCCAAACCCTTTTTCCAGCAGGAGCAGTAAGTACGACGTAGTTGTGTTCGTCTTTCTGCTAAGCATCAAATCGAACTATGCGTGTGGAATATTGTAATGGAAAGGAGTCCCACACTTTTGCTTACTTAGGTACATAGCATACGCGTGTGGATCTACATACATACAGCTTCTATGTGTGTATATTGAATTATATTTTGAGAAAAGAAGGTGTGTGTATATAGTGGAAGGTGATAGGATATGGGAAAGGACGTGCATTACGGTATGACTCCTTTTCTAGGTCAGTTGATGGCTCGCTTTCTCCTTTCTTTCTCCGGTGGCGGTGGCGTGATGGGATTCCGGGGAGTTGCGTACCGGCTCGCTCCTTCTCACCGACCCGGCTCCCTTTTCTCACTGAAATATAGGAGAAAGCGTCTCTTTGATGCTGCTGGAAACATGACTTGATGAGAATCATTTGAAACTGCGTTGTTAGAAAGGAAATTTTTTACGCGTTTGATGCAACTTTTATAATACAAGATAATATGCGGATACACATACCCTTGTTGCCCTTGAGGTGTTCAAGATTGTATTGCACAGTAATGTCATGTCTTTACCATTTTAAGAACGGTTTGAGGCAGGATAAAAAAACCATGTGCTTTATCGAAACCAACATTTGTTTCCTCTCATAACAACTCTATCAAATCACGTACGACTTACGCATTAGGCTAAAAGGTAGTGGTTGGAGTAAGAGTTAAATGCGTAGTTGTTTTGAGAAAAAGGGATAATGCAGATGTATGCACTCGTGGATGCGGTGGTGTGATCGCAAATCGCAATCCTGAACAACAGGAACACGGGAAACACAGCAAATACTTATATTGAATATACAATGTGCTCATTGTACGTAGCATGGCATACACAACATTTTTCGCGTGGTGAGTGGCAGTCAGTAGAGGACTAAGTTAAACATACTAAATGTAGAGTGTTTATCAAAAGCAGCTTTATGATGAGAAGTTTATAAGCGCAGTTGTTTACATGAACAACGACGCACACACGACACGAGGCAAGGAGAGACCTTCAACCCGAAGCCCAGCTGAAATTCTGAGAAAAGTGCTCTCTCGTTGTTGAGCTAGCTCCACCTCGTAAATACCATGAAAGAGTAGTGGCATGTTCCAAAATGTGAGGTTATGTTTGCTACGCCAAACTTTTCTTCCTTGGCTTTTGGCGTTTATCTTTTCTCTGATGGGCGTTTGTTACCGCATCGCAATTCATATATGCCTAATCGTAAGTGGGCTTTTCAAGGCTAATGCCAATAACCTTAGGAATTGGATTGAATAACATGCTTTGCTTCCGCTCTCCCGGACTGGAAGAAATAACTTGAAAAAAAGCTATTCAATTATTGCTCGGTATCAGCAACCAAATTATGGGTGTTTTCATAGACCACAAAATAATTTGGATTGAATGGTAATCAAATAGCAATTTCTTTCTGGAAAGCGCAAGTTTCTTTCACCTGGAGAAAGTAAAGAGGGTAGTGAATTTTTGCAAAGATTTTGCAACTGTGGATGTAAAAACCACCTACCAATTTTTATTGCAAAGATGCAAAGGTGACATTGCGGAGTGGAAAATATACCACGCGTCTAAACTCGCCGGCACGTATTGCAGTTATTAACATTCCTTCAAAGTAGAACGTAGTTGCGTATTTACATAATGTGGGTCGGTTCTGGAAACGACTGGAAAATTCTGAGAAAATGACAAGTCGGTCAGAGTCAGTACGTGTGTAAAGATAAAAAACATGTTGATGTGGACAGTGACGATTTAGATGTTTGTTTTTGTGTTCATGATCTTTAGCAAGTATGTTACGTACCTAATTATCATGCCGAGATAGGACATGACATGGTTCCAGGAAGAAACGTAATCAGCCACACATGCCGAGAGTTCATTTCACACATTTTGAGCTACTCAAAAAAAACATAACGTTGTTGAATCTGTTTTCATCGAGGATGATGGTCTGTTGACCAGAAAACAAGAGGCGTAGAAGCGTCTGGTTGTGCCGGGCGCATGAATTGTTCAATGCGGTGAAAAACAAGTGACGTCCACAATGTGGGCAGGTTTCCATCGTCACATGAAGCAGCAGGGATTGGATGGCGAGTGAGGTGTGCTCGCCATCAAAACTATATCTTGAGGAAAAATACATAAGTATAACTGCTGCGTATCTGCCATGCTTGCACGATACGGTGGTGGTGGTGATGTGATAACATCAAAACATATTTTTTGCAACTTTTTTTTGCGTGCAATAAAAACATTCTCTGTTGCGCGTTTGAATTGAAAGCCGGATTGCGACTTGACTGCTGCGTAGCTGCCTTGACTATTCTTCACCGTGCCAAAGCATTTTTAAAGGGATGCATGCATAGAGCGGGACGAGTTCGTATATTCTGCAATGAAATAATCACCATAAAAGAAACTTTCACTTTGTTGATGTTGATAATTCTTCCCAAAGATGCAAAGAGGTTCTTAATGAAATAATAAAAGTGATAGATGATAAGAGACGCAAAAGCGTAATATGTGACAATTGTCTGTTAGTTTGCAATGTTTGCTTGCATGCTATCTGCCTCAACCTCCATATCACATTGCGTGGAATATGAAATGCGTAATTATCGCGCAAGTTTTTTTCTTCTTTCATTCAGCTCGCATCGCATATAAAGTAATCAGTCACAATTCCTTGCAAGATACCAAAACTCTTATTCTCTCCATTGATATTTATGATGCAGATAAATAACAAGTTGGATGTAGAGACGGTTTTTACTATTCTATGAGAATGCTCAAGTGTTTCACGTAATCCTTCACTCTCGCGACGCATTCATCCCACCAAACTTTATCTTTGGCGACGTTTGCTTGCTTACTTGCTTCTCTCATTCATGTACAGTGTTGCATATTGCACACACTTTGTAATAACTGTCAAAGCGTTGATAGATTGCATTGGTTGGAGTGTAATGGGGAAAAGATGTAAATTATGACATGAGACAAGACAACCACAACAAAAAAAAAGCTGAGAGTGAACCAAACCAAGCAATCCTCCTCTTTCGTGCTATTTGTGTGCATAGTGCATACAATGTAAGCTAATGTTCATAATTAAAATGACTTGACTGCCCATTCATATCTCCTTTATCACATCACAATTGAAATTAGCAATAATTAATGGATAAAAATATGATCAAAAGATGTTAGTATTAGTATCACTTTGTTCACTGCTAATGTGTAGTCGTGGTAGATGAAGTGGATATAGCTATTAGTAAAATCTCATGCACCTCTTAAGTAGTATGTGACTTGCACCGCTGCAACCTATAATTAGTACTTCATCAGCTCTACAAGGCAACTACTTTTTGAGTAATCACAAAAGCTTAATTTGTTAGATTGCTTATTTATGTAATAAAAGCCTATGTTGTTCCCTTTTGGCATTTTTATAACATTTTTTTTACAGAGAAAAAAAAATAGGTGTGAATGCGTACTGAAAAGTGAATTTTAATTGATAATCATCGATAAAGCCAATGGCACTTGGATGAAAGTACCTGTTATGAACTCAAAACGTGTGTTCACCATAAAAATGTACTCATTCTGTAGGTTATACATAACTTGAAGTGGTGGTGTGTTGTGTTGTAATACAAGTACCTATATAAATGCATTTAGTTCAGAAAAAAGATGCCGTGTCGGATAAACAAGGGAAGTTGATGAGGGAGTATGAGTGAGTGGGTTAAAAATGTGTGTAAATACTAAGGGCTTTTTTATAGCAAGGACTTATCAAAAAATTCCCACAGTTGAAAAATGGACGTGTTATATTGTGTGGGGCATATCTGTCTAAATTATAATCACATCATAATCTCGTCTATAGTCATATGTTTTATTATTAATATTGCTGTGAAGTCTACCTATATGCTAAAATGTGTACTGTGTACATTGATTTTTACACATGATATCATACTTGATTTATTACCATGATTTGGCGTGGTCGAACCTAAAGTCGAGAAAAATGTAGGCAACCCCTTTTCAAAGCTTTTGATATATGAAATGGGAGGTAAGCATGATACTTTTATACAATGTGCTGCTCTAACGTAATGTGATACTCATTTATCATCATCTTAAAACAAGAATCGTTTTCAAAAAAGGAAGGCAAAGGCAAGAGAACTGTAAAAGCAACGCAAACTATCTTGAGCGTAACAATAGTAGTCGAGCTAACCATTCACTATTGGTTGTAAAAGAATGATAATGCTCATAGTTATCATTAATTACATTACTAACGTACGTGCGCGTAAAATTATTGTGATTACATTATCACATTGTGCATGCACGCTGTGCATATATATACCTATTCGAAACAATGTTGTAAATGCATAAATGCACATTAGTGAACGTACTAATTTAATTTTTTATAACATACATTTGTTATGAGGGGACATTTACTACGCAGTATTTTTTGCGTAAAAAGATTTACTATTTCCCAGGACACTTAAATATACCTAACTTGAACATGCATCCTCTGCTACTACTCTCCTATTCTTTTTCTGCTTTTTGAAATATCCTATCTAATTTACATACAATTAAACAATATTTGGCATAATTATTGTCGGAAGACGAGGAGAAGGGAGAGAGGGGAACGATGGTGTTTGTCGCTTGACAATATTGTGCCTAAGAAGAAGTTAAGGAGGAGTGGGAGTGCTAGGCGCATATAAAATACACACCTCATGCATTTTATGCATCCGGTACCGGTTCATAAAGTGCACCACATCATCGTATCATCATAATGTTAGTCATGTATATATGCCCCGTTCATATTATCTCCTTTGTGTCCTTGTTTTGTGCATTTATTTACGCTGCCTCACAAAACTCAAATTGAGTATGCAGCTGGCATAATATACAAATCGCTACACACAATCGTAAAATGGCAAACATTCGTAAATTATACCTAATTCCTCTCCCCCGTGGAGTAAAGCACAAAAAAAAACTTTACCGGCTTGTGATTCTCTGCTGTGATAAGTAAAATGCAGCAATTTTTTATTCAGGCAACCATAACGGTGGTAGAGGAGGAGTATTATAGCATATTATAAACAATGGAAAGTTTTTTTACATTCTTGCGTATATTTTTGGGATTTCAAAAGTGCAAAAGGGCATTTTGTACTTGGGTAATTGGAGAACGATTGGAGCAACACATATATAATATAGCAAATCGTAATAATACAAAAGATTTAGGTTTGTGCTTGAGTGCGGTTTTCGAAAAAGTAAATTAAGAAATAAAAAAATGAAAACTGTTTTTTGTTTGTTTCTTAAATAAAAAAGAGTGGTTCAAAATTGGAAGTGGTAACAGAACAGCAATGGCGATGCCAAATGGCAATTATTATTATGATTTTAAAAAAGTGTTCAAGTGAGCTCACAGGAGTAATCATGGCAAATGACGTTGTATATGATGGAGATTAGTGTCACTCTGGAGGTACGTGACTGGCTGCGGCTACAAAAAAAATCGAAACACTTTCGTTTTTCTTATTTCTCAAGTAAATTAGGTAAAATTTGGAGTTGGCTAAGCACAAAAACCAAAAAAAGCTTGCTGAAAGTGTGTAATTTACACAAGAGAGCTTATTTACCTTTCTGATTTTTGAATTTGCAAACATAGGTATGTACTGCAATCTGAAGGGCATAATATATTACATCGTCGTGGCAGGCGTTTGTTAATGCATGTACATGAATATGTGAGTGTAGTGGAGCCGCATACGAATGTACAGTTTCATTTTCCATTAGTATTCCGCGCAAGTACCATTTACTACTTCTCCTATTAATTTTTTTTTGGTGTGGTTGGCTTGGCTAGCGATGCCGTATGCGTATTGCACATTCAAAATTATTATTTTCTGTTTAGAAGTTTCATTCTCCGATCGACCGAGTCCCACTTTTTCTCTTGTGCAAATGGGACATTCCGTCATTCGGCAAATACAATAGTTTTAAAACGTTATATGAAAACATGCAAAAGGTTTGACTCTCCACTATTTATTTAAGCGTGCCTCATACTCTTAGCATCTATTCGGTATAGCACCTCATAAACGAGTGTTCTTTATGCACCCATCTCAATTGAGGCTCATTTTATTATGATGATGACGTTGATGGGAAATTGCGAAACGACGATGATGATTTGTGCAGCGCTACGTTGTTGAAGTTTTGGAGAACATGTAACAGCAGCAGCAGCATTCACACCAGTACAAAAAGAGAGTGAGTAAACAGGTCTTAAATTTAAAGTATTGAATGTTTTGTGGCGACAACCAGTCTGATGATGAGGAGAATATGTGGTGCGGTACATCCACAGTGTGCCGTAGGTATTACTTTGAGATTAGCATCATCAGCCGCATCCATCACTCAACCTATCGTTACATATGACTGTTGATAAATATTGTGCGAAAAAAAGTGCTGGGGATATGGGAGCGACGAAAAAGAGGACAGCTCGATTGGAGTTTTGTATTGTTTGGGAGAGTGAGAGCTTCAGAGAGAGAGAAGATGAGGATGTCAGAATTGGCGCCTTCAAAACATTCGTACATATATTTAATATGAGGCGACTGCTGTTTAAATGTTTGTTCAGCAAGCAGAATGTTTTGCAATATGAAGTTCATATGATGAGAGGTAAGCACATGAGTACATCATGTACCTATGTCCCGTTGTTGGGTGGACAATCATGGGTCGTACATACGTGTCGTGTAAGCACGTCCATAAAAGCTCGTCAAATTTATTAGCACTTATTACCAACTTGATTTACGTCCACTTGAAATACTCCGGTCTTAAATCGAATGATTAGCTATCAGCATTAAGTGCATCCCGTCATTTTCTGCATATGGTGCAACCAGATAAATCTGATGCGAACGGACACGCTTCATCATGATATGGATGCATCGCCATCACCTCAAATCATCCTGGCTTGAGGCACTAAAAATTGCCCTCAGTTTACCCAAGCTTAATAGAACATATTTGTTAAACTAAACGGTGCTAAAACTTAATGATAATGAGGACACTGATTCATGCCTGAAATGGGCTTCGTAGCTAAAATTTAGTTAGTTAGCACCTTCCCACATTACATTAAGTCATGTTCTAGAGACCAGCTTCACAAAAGCCGGTCATGTGAGTGTGATATATATAGTGATAGTGAGTTTAAGAATATTATAGCCATGTTGGCAACCTGTTTTAATGAGTTCCTCCTATTGTTTGTTTTTCATCATTGTTCAGGTCGAGGAAAAGACGACCAAGTTCCGGAAACTTATTCCAGTCACTGATCACGAGCAGCAATCAAGGTGACGACGTGATGGACGAATGTGCGGCTGCCATGGTTCTTATGAGTCTTTCCTGTAGCCCTCACTCCCCTCACTGGGATAATGGTAAGAAATGAACATGACATCCTCTTTCCGCTTTACTATTATGCGCGCTTATGCTTCCTTTCATATCCACTTTCTGGACAACTCATGGAATAGTAGTGTAACTAAAAAGTAACACCCACATTTACAAACCGGCTTCATGGATCAGAAAACCGGCAACATTTATGAATGATAGATGGATATGCGTATCCACATTTCCCCCTTATGATCATTACAATGCAGTTGGGTTTGCATCTAAACAGTCAGTCATCATAAAAACACGCTTTGTTTCCAATTGCTGAGCTCAGTGTGCGGATTCATGCTCTTTTTCTCATTATCTGTTTTCCTTTTCCAGCAACCTACTTAACTTGACATTTAAAGATATTCACAAAACAACAAAAATAGACTTTGTCTAGTTGATGATGATGCCTCAATGAAGTCTATTAAAACTTAGGATTCATTTTTGTTTACCTCTGTCTGTCGTCAAATAAATATTGATGATGATTTCAAGGGAAAGGCTACTACTTCATTGGCAAAAATGTACGATATGCAAGTACAAGAAGAAAAAGGATATGTGCTGAAAAGGATAGACAAAATCTCAAGGTATTTTTACAAGAAAGCACAAGAAAAAACAAAAGTGCATTAGAGACGAGACGACTGAGATTGAGAACCAAAGTCAAATCACAAAAGCTGATTATGTCATGTAGTCATTGGAGGAGTCGACGAGTCTTTGTGAGATAAAAGATTGCAGTGACTACTAGTGACGTGGATGCGAGATAAGAAAAGTAAAGGGACTGAGACATAAGAGCAAACAAAAAAACGTACAAAGGCTCATGTACCTACGCTACGTCACTTGACAGCATTACAATTTACAATGTTGCAAAGGAGAGAAGTGACATTGAGGCTAATGCATGGTGTCTTACAAAGTTTAAAGGGACGAGAGTTGAGTAGCTGTGAGAGAGGACGAAAAATTACGCTCATGATAATATTACTATTGGAAAAGGTCACTACGAGACGACTCAAGAAGGCCAGTCTCACAAACATTCGTCGCACATTTTATCTTCCACATCGCATACCTTTTTGTAAAGGCTAAGGTGTACATTCCTTGGGGACCCTTCCATAAATCTTTTGCGTGTGCACATATATTTGTCAATTTTTTATATTTATTCTTGATCTTCAGCTTCATGGTCGCAAAACCATCATTGACGATCACATGGCATTATGGTGCATCTTGCATGAATTTTCCTAATGATATTACCATTACCACATGCTTTTGTCACTATGTATAGAATTTTTTTAACTGCATAAAAATATGCACGTATGTCAGCTCAGCTGTGGCTTTTTTGGCTCTCCGCTTTGTCCTTCAGTTTTTTTGAGAGATTGAAACATTCTTTTTTTGTCAGTTACGTATATATGCTGCTGCTACTGATGACGGTAATTTTCTTTTGGCAAAAGCAATTTTGAAGAAATGCAGTTTGCACTTTGCCTACTCGTGCATTTTGACAAACCCATGCGAACAAAATGAAATGAGAGCTTTTTGTCCTTAATATTATTAGTAGTAAAACGACAAATGGAGGCATGTTGGGTTAGTTTTTGTGGATTTGTAATAGTTTTGTCTTTTCGTCAAGGTCATTTTACTTGCTGGTTGGTTTTATGGTTGGTATATAAATATAGACCGGGAATGGGAAGGAGTGCATCAAAAAACATGCAATACAGCGGGGCCGATTGGGTTGGTGAGATGAGGGAGAAAAATAATTTTGTGGATTGCATTGCATACCTACTGGCACGGGTGCATCATCAAGGCTAACTCGATAAATCAGAGGAAACCAAGAGTTTTTCGTTAGATCTAACGAAATCATAGTGTTTGGCACTTACACAAAAATAGTTGGTAGTTTGAAGAGACAAAGAGAAGCCATATGGAATGCTTGCATTCTTATCGAATGCAAGTAATGCATGCACCGGCACCCGGCAAGAAATAAAATAACAGGAGAACAAAGGATTAGAGGGGAACCTCGTTAATTTGTCGCTAATGAGGTTTGCATTAGCACAGGATTTAAGGGACACAAAAGCATACATGCAACTTGTCATGCACTTTTGTGAACTTTGCTCATTCAGAGTTATTGTCCTCAGCCAAAGAACGGCTCTGTTGGTGTGTGCTGCAGAAAAAAGAGGATTTTACTTTTAAGCCGGGATTAGACTGCCTTTGATCTCGGCTTCCACAGGCTCCACGTGAAGCAGACATGATGATGCTGATGATGATCTGAATACTTGATATCGAAATAGAACTCGGAACTAAGCTCGCATTGATTCTGAGAAGTAAACAAGTAAATAAATGCTCTGAATGAATTATGGCTGCAAGTAGCAAGGGCCTGGAAGAAATTTTTGCAAACCTAAATCATTCTATTTCAAACAATCGGAGGAGACATTGGCATGAAACTCCACAATTTTGGCTCGGTTTTGATAAAATGCAAAAGCATTTTTATTTTGTACAAGAAAAGAAATAACTCGCTCGTATTTCTACTCTCCTAGTTTAGTTTAGTCTCATTGTGGTCGACATTTGTGTACCGGTTTTTCGTACATTTCCACGTTATTAACTTCCAATATATGTGGACAGACCATCATCACCACACCGGTAGAAAATGCATGTAGTTCATTTTGTTCTAACCGTTTCAGCAGCTACTGAGCTGCGTGTTGATACCTCCTTCATCCGCTTTTACTAAAACGACTTCATACTTACTTAATATATTTTGCTAAGGGTATTTACCTTATGAAAAGGTACTTGTTGTACTTATTACTTGCTTAAAAAACTGGTCTCATATGACCACTACGCCGCAGCTGTTAAGCTCTGCTACAGCAATATATGCTACTGATGGTGATGAGGCTTTAACTGTTCTGATTACAAACTAATTACAAGCAAACAAGACCAAACTACAACTACCGTGTACTATAAAATGCTGTTTACCCTCATTTACTACTCAGTGTCGATGAGCAAGTAGGAAACAAAGCGGTTTATCAAGTACCATTGTAAAAAACGAGACTGGTTTATACACCAAACCACATGAAACAAACTTACGAATTTTTAACAAATATTTGATGAAATCACAACGGAGTTGCATAAAATTATCATTAAGTACCATCAATGCCGTTATTCACGCTTGACGCTGCGCTGCTCTTGGAAGATGTCCATCGTGTTCCCCCATTTAAATAAATGTCGCCAAAAGACAAATAAAAAACGACAGCGAAATGGCGAGGGGGGCGTCGCTAGCTCTCCACAACGTGAAACATAGTAGTTGATAGTAGCATTTCTAACGATAAGTGAAGTGTCATGTATAATGAACAGAATGACATATCTTTTAGCAGCAACGTGAACAATGAAAAAAGTGAAGCGTACTACAAAAAAAAACTTGCTTGACAAGCATATATAATCTTTTTCTCATTTAATTTACATTTTTTTTCTTTTCCTTCTTGTCCACCACTTAACAGATATCGAGCAAGAAGATAATAATTGCAATTATAAACAGTTGTCTCATTGCACAAATGCACAAGTCTACGGTGACAAACGGTGGTGATACACAACATACATGCACAATGTACTTTATCTTGAACTCAGCTCAAGAAGCAATTATAAGCTTGTTCTTCAGCCAGTGTTGTGTATATACCTATTGAGACAGTTGATTACCGGTTGAGAACACCAAACTCAATTAATAGAAAACACATGGCATATGAAATTAAATGTTTCTTTTATATTCTTGTAAAATATGTGCGTATGAAGACGAGAAGGAGGAGGAGTGGAGCACATTGTACATTTCAATCATATATTATAGGTGGGGAAGCACTAAGCAGCAGGTGTAGCACTTGAGTGTTTTGTCCCTTCATTTTATATTAGAGTCATCTTCACCATCTCTCTTTGCCCTTCTTATTTCCATTGTCGGACAAGTTGCACGCACTTCGATAGTAGTAATAGGGAAACAATGAGCAATATAAATTTCATTTGTAGAAGAAGCTCACAGTTATAATGCGTAGTGTTCTCTTAAGATATGATAATATCGTTGCAAGAGAGACTATAGCACCAATTGCACCAATTTATTCCCGTTTCAAACAATGTAATTGCAGTTTGTACTCACATATATTTGAGTGAACACTTTGTATTCATTATTTGGATGTGAGCAACAAGTGCTATCATCCTATAAAATCATGATAGGTGGACGCGCTCATAATGATATCGTTACGATTTACAACGGCATAGTTAGTTTAGTTGAACTACTGCGTACTTTTGTTTTATACTTACAATGTCTTTAATGTGTACATGTGATGATCATATTGTGTGAAGAAACAAGTTTTTTTCAACCCTCTTATTTGATTAGCATTCAATGCAAAACTTCTTCTTGGTGGACGTATGAACATTAGTTCAAGTTGGATAAGATATAATAAAGATTAGACACACGGTTCGCAGAAAACTTTGTACAGTGTTGCTGTGCTAGGATTTGATTGTCCATCCATGCATATATATTTATTTGAAGTTGATAACTATCGTGTTAGATGTACGCATTTTTTTAAATGTTCAGGATTCTGCGCAGAAACCTGATTGTTTTAAACGGGAAATAAAAAATGGGATATGGCAAATAACGGAATTATTTGTACGCAGTAGAGTAGAATTGGTGGCTACTATAAAGTGAAAACAGTTAGGATCCTTGATAAGGTCACCCATGTTTTAAACTTAATTATTCCCATTTTATTTAACCAACTTCCTTTGCGTTTCTACTAGAAATGCTGTTAGCAGAGTCAAGCTTTCAAATTTCTGACGAAAATGTCGGCATTAACTAAATAATTAAATTTTCAAAGGATTTCATTCCGAGAGTTTTTCGGAATTGAAAAAATCGGGAAGCTAATTTAATTTACAGTAAATCTCTTAAAAACCTCTTCTCATTATATTTTTCGTCGGAATTGCTCCGTGCTCTCATCCCACGTCCATAAGTACTCTGACTTTTTATTTTCAGAGAAAGCAACAGATTGATTTCATACGAGTCGGCTGAGATTTGCTCGTTCGTTCGCCAGATTGCTATCTTGAACGATAATAAGGATTATTTGGGTAGAACTGTGTAGAAAATTCACAAGAATTTCCTACCCCTACTAACCAAATGTTGCAAACGAGCTCGAATATAGCTATTATTATTCCATTTTCCTCTCCATTGCTATATAACAAGCGGAGCCCTTGGCATTTTCATCCGGTTCTGGGAAAAACTAATTGAAACAGAGCTGATTGTGAGTGGCATGGCAAGCAAAATAAAAGTTGCATGACTATCAAGTACCATATTCTATCTGGACACTGTGCTGACTGTGTGGTGATAGTATTGATGTATCATTCTGCTCTTTTGTCTCTGTATTCCTTCGTGCATCCGCCAGTTGGATTCCAGGAGCTGTGAGTTGTATACAATTCTGAAAATCTTATATTCTGGAACACTGTCCGTAATCTCCGTGCAAGAACACAAAAAAGCTCTAGCTCATTGTGACGAGTGTAATCGGATTTCTGAGAACCTCATGCTCAAATCCTATACTCAGTCATCATGTGTTTTTGTATGAATCAGATAGAAAAGGAGAAACTATTATGTTGTCGGGCTTCTGCGCGTCCTTTCCCTACCACCATTGAGTCCATCGCACCTTCTCAAAGAATGATTCATCTCTCTTCTTGCGTATGACGTGTTTGATGTTGTTGTGATCAATGTTTTTGCCCGAGAACATTCCACGAAGAGGAAAACAGCTCTGAAATGCGTTGTACCTATTTTTTTGCAGACGAAATAAAATTTGTATTCATAAAAATAATTTTCCGTTTGTTCTCTACGATTCATCATCCTCCTGTTTTTACGTCATCCTTTTTCTCAATACATGAGAGTGGATCAGCCCACCACATTTTAAGATGAGTTTTATGGATTTCATTTCAAGTGTGCAAAAAAAATAAGCAGACTTCTCTTGTTTTATGCGAAAACATATTTTAAAATGTGCGTAGCAGACACAACAGAGAAGCAGGTGAGGAGGCTGGGTTTATATAATGTAATTTATGTGCTTCGTGTTATTCTATTGATCTGGTTGGATAGTTTATTAGCCCTCTTGCTGTGGAATGAACCCGAGAGGGATATAAGATTTGAGAAGCCACCAACAGCACAAACGGTACGGTTGATTATGCCATGCTCTCTACGACGGAGAATGCCGGCCGGTGATCATTCTATTTGCGTTTTTTCATGAATGTTATTTGCTCTTGGCAAAATGAAGCTCTTGTGGTTTTCTGCTGCGGAGAAAACCAACCTAGATAGGAATAGGATGCACACGATGTTGATGACGTTGATTTCGCTTCTGCTGTTTGTTATATAACGCAACAGTGTATCATCATCGTAGAGTTGTACAACAAGTTCGCAATCCAAGTTTTTTTCTCTCTCGGCTACTCTACCTACATTTTTCCAACCACCATGACATGCCACATGCATGCATAGTAATATGAAGATGTCCATCCTGATAAAAAAAAAGTAACTGCGACTTAAATTCTGGATCTTGGAAATAAATCTCAACCTTGCTCCCTGTGTTTTCGTTCCTCTGCATTATTGCATGATTGCATGCATGTAATGCAAACTAGCACAGAGAAATACGGAGAAAAAAATGCCGGCCGGCCGGCATTTGTATCCCCACGATTTTTCCTTCTCTAGTTTTCTGTGACGTGGTCATAATTCTAGGAAAACTAGCGAGAAAATGGCGATTCTAGGTATAGTGCATAGTCATTATGGTTCTGATTGTGGACAGTGGACGGATGTTTGCTGCTGTGGATAGTAATTTGGTAGTTGTATGTATACTATGGTCATTATGGTTGCAGTATACATTCCTTCTGTTACATGATGATGTCGAAGGGAATGGAATTGGATAGTGTTCTCTATCTGGGATAACCTTGCACTTACATGCTGCGCTGCTGTTCTTGTGTCGTCATTATCCTCATCAGAATGATGATGATGATGATCATCACAAAACTTTTCATTAAAAACTGTGAAGAGACAGATAGACAACAGGTCATTTAAACAAAAATACATTTAAAGAGCCCCATCGCAGGAGTTGGTTGGATTGGATGATGCAAAATGTTGTAAAAATGTACGTAAGCATGAATGAGATGAGATTTTCAAGGAAAAACAAATCATAAAGTTGAAGTGCACATGACAAACAACAAAGTAGGGATGGGATGCATATATAACAAATACAAAGTAGCTTTTTAAAATGCTCTTTTTTGTTTATGCTATTATGGACATAGCCTACGGCTACAGCGAGAAAGAGTTAAAGACATAAAAAAAATTCCATCTTAACCACACCACTATTGTACTGTGGTAAAATGCGATTACGTACACACACACAAATTGTCTTCTTGACTGGGGGATTGGAGAGAACGTGACTGTGAATGTACACAAAAAGTTTGCAACATTATTTTATGGTCAGCAAAAAGTTGAGTATGAAAATAATAACGCGGATATATTATATACAGTGTCCACACTCTTGCCACGACATGTCCGTCGGTCATCATCAATTTTGGCTGATTTTGCTGAAAAAAATATAGAATGTAATGGTAGTTACCAACAATGCTAGGTCTAGGACTTTGCTACTCGTGAAAAATATTTTTTGCTGTATGTAATACAAAGTGCCTCACCTTCTAAACAATAATACCTTTTGGTTTGTTACGCATTTATCGTATCTGTTTCTGCTAGCACACGGATGCGTAAAATAATGTATCTCGTTTTTTTCGTACCTGCCCATTTAAATCGACGCGTTTGCTGCTGATGTCAAGTCCAATATTATCCCATTATCTACGACACACATTTTAACTCCATTATTTTATGCCGGTAGAAAAGCTGCTGATGCTATTACATTTTTTTATATCTCGTTTCACTTCTCTACCTGCTCTGCGGTTATTATGGCTTCTGAGCACGAAAGAAAAGCGGTAGAAAATCCATGCTAGTTTAGCATCACGTACGAGAACGTAACATACGTTTGCAAAATGTGAGCAATTTTTATTAGTGTTATGGAAGTGTTGTGCCTTTTTCTTGCATAGGTACAATGTGTGTTTTTTGCGCTCTCTCATCTCATATCATCTGTGCGCGCAACAACAGCCTTGTGCCAAAAGCCTTGAAACGTCTGGCATAGTTTCATACTTTTTTGCTAACTGCAGCTCTCGCAACAAAGCACGAAACCACCTTTATGAGCAAGCTCAACAACAAAAAGAGCTTGAACATATGTGGGATTTTACTACTTTGGGGCAGATAAAGCAAGGTAGTACAATGTGCAAAATAAAACGTGAAGGGAAATCATTTTTGCAAAGCCCTAAACCTCTTTTCCTTTCTGTGAGTTATAGTCGGTTATTAAAAGCGAGGTTTATGTCTGCTTTGCATGGAATATAGCAAATGCTATACATAACCTACTCATGCACGGTTTAGGTTGGGCTGTAATAAAAATGGGAATGGCTGTCCAAAAGGATTTCGCTTCCGCCATGACTGCCATCATCATCATCTTGATGCTTTGTGTGGAGGTGGGATGATGTGTCCATGTAGCTAGCCACTATTATCATCTTCGTTATTACCGATGCATTAGCATAATGACCAGAGAGTAGAGGTGCTAAAATTTTCTAGGTATCACAAATAATGTGATTAGTAATAATTGAAATATGGTATTATACAACATTTAATCATTTCAGCAAAGATTTTATGAGAAAATTTAGTTAATAGTAAAAATCGCGTATTAGGTGGGAGGTGGATACAGTGTCGTCTTGTGTTACTACAATGAATTCACCCGGAAAAAACATTTTTAGGTGACTGAATTGAATTATAAATGCAAATAGCCTTGTAAGCATATTTAAGACAGTTAAAAAGTATTGGTCTCCCGGTGGCACGTGTGTGTACAAACCAAGGTTATCCGTAGGGGTTCCTCATGCAAAAAAAATGCGGGCGGAGTAGCACAAGTATAACCTAATCCCTTCTTCCCATTCACTTCACTCACATTGAGAGTACACGAGACTTGATAGTTAGCAGAAGAGCTGTCGAACATTATTCGGCTCAGAAAAGGATTGATCGATTGAGCCTTTTCAGTCTTCGGGTGTGTTATAATAAAATACAATGTTGCAAAATGTAATATGAGAATGATAAAGAAGACGACTATCACATATCGAGTGTCCTTGTGGCAGGTTTTTTTATGTGGGACAAAAAGAAGTCGACTAACCAATGCAACTCTTCTGCCATTGATTCTTCTGCTATAAAATAGGAAAGGATTGAATTTGTATTCAAAGCCATATATTCACGTATAGGTCAATTTTCAGCATGTAATCAAGAAAAATGAAGTTGCATTGTATACTAGTTGACCATATATTAAGGTTCTCAGAAGAATTCCCTGCTCAACCGCCTTAGTTTTGTTTTTTATCTTTTTACAACATTTTTATAGGATTTGATAGCATATTATATTATGGTCATCATCTCTTTTTAAAAGCTCTGTTCCAATGCATACAATTTTTTTCAGGTTTTCTCCATTCTTTCTTTATCGCTCATATCAGTTGACTGATTCTGACAAGCCCGTGTTCTTTTTTAGTTGGCCAACCTTGAGCAAGCTTTGTGTGCAAAAAGATACCAGAAGAGAGTTTACGTTGAGCTTGCGTGTAATCTATCCATCTTGACTGTCTGTATATTTTTCCTGAACTATAGTAGGTAGTATGAGATGCATTGAGAGAAAAATTAGCGACCTTGCACACTCAAAAAATGTAGATACAATGTATATAATGTTGGGTGAGTCTAGTGAGACGCTGATTGATACAATAGACTGGTACTACAAGGCCAATTAGCAGAGTGGAGAGTGGAGGAAAAAGGTATCAATGGAATGGAGCTGTAGTAGTACAACTGGGAGCTCACCGGCCGGCTTAAGAAAAAATGATGATTGCATTTCTATTTTGTAATGTGATTGCAATCACTGTATCAAATCAATTTAGAAAATAAACTGCATTCGCAAAGAATGAATCAACTGCATTTTTTCTGACATAATTTTCCTCTCTAACAATAAGCACCAACAGCATTGTTAGAGCGTAAAGTGAGTTGCAATTGCAACTGCAATCACAATCAGAAAATTAAGATAATCATCTTTCCTCCTAATTTTCAATTTTACTCGTAATTTTTGGATAATGATTTGCAGCTAAATCATAAAAGCAATAAAAGACTTGGGATATTACTATTGATGAAGCTGTGCTCTACGTGTGATGGTGGCGATGATAAATTAATGTCCAAATTTCAGCTTCCTTTTGATGAAAAGCTCAATCAGACAATTCACTTTGTATAAAGTGTTTGTGCCATTTATTTCACAGCTTTTCCTTATTTTATTCTACTTGTATAGTACCAAATACGCTGATACAATACAAATAATTATGTTTGTGCATTTTATTTCTTATTGCTACGCTTAATTATAATTTCTTCATTTTCCTCCATTCCCAGTTAATTGTCGATTGTCGAGAAACAATCTACTAATTTTTTTTAAACCGCAGATTTTTTTCTTGAGATACACAATGCACCTCACACCCGTCATATTTTTTATATAAACTGGGAGAGTGTTTTATAGTACTTCATTCTCACTTGTGCCGTAGGGCAACCAAGCATGCATTTTTACACCAAACATTTTACAATGTGCTATATATAATAATTGAGGATATTTTTTATCGTTTGAGCTCTTGCATACCTTTACAAAACTATTGATTTAAAAGTTTCAATTAGTAAGTAAGGAAAGTGTTGGCTTACATCATATTTGATTGCACGACCAACGGCAAGGTAATTGAGGAAGCGCCTGGAACCTTCAAAATACTAGTTTTTGAGCTGCTCTCACATTATGTTATAAAAGTTTAGGGATTCTACGATTACTACAATTGCTGATGTTATAAATGACGTCATTTGATATGCATATGTATATATGATTGCATACATGTTTAAAGAGACAGGTCGACACAGCCCATAGCGTATACCTATGTGCTCTTGACCATGTGTTGCTTTGTACTTTAGACTGGAAGGGCTGGCTAAATTTTTTCGCATATAAGCTTTTTGTATATTTATGGAGAGTGAGGTGAGGTTCCACTTGGGTTGGATTCCCAGGGAAAAAGCCGGTTCGTAGCCGGTACTGGAATGGATATATGGAATGTAGGCCAAGCTCGTGCAGTGATGTGATGGGTACCAAGTTACCTCAGCACGCAATGCATTATTAAGACACATTTGCACATGTGCTGTAGGCTGGGAGCTAGAAGATAGAGACAGAAGATGGAATGAAAAAGGCAGACAGCGCCGACACGTGTACTAATGTACTTACGTAAAATCCTATAGACAATGTGAAAAGGATTTATCAAAGCCTTTATATAATGGAAACAAACCTAATAGCAAGCACGTTAGCTAACTTTGCAACAGGAAAAGTTCATGGGCACATTTTTCCATGATGATGATGATACTTTCGAGCAAAAATGAAATGGAGTCGAATGACTGTTTTCTGCAATGAAATGAGAGGCAGAGAGGAAGAAAATTGTCAATTATTATTATTGATTCATTTTACCCTTCAAACACTAGGAAACCGACTGTGAGAGTCAGACTAGACAAGTGGGCTGAAACTTTCCGTGTTTCTATGAATAATGTCTGATTGAGAAAATGTTTGCAGAATAAGGCTAAAACAAGGCAAGGCTGACTCTTGCTCACGTAACTAGAATAGTGACATTGGAGTTCAACGGTGTATTTGCTAATAATTCCTGAATTTGTTAAAAACAACATAGTTTTTCTACCACCGTCTTTTCCCATCGGTTGGATGGATTTTGATTAGGATAGGAAATTGGAATATGTTTCCCAGCTTAACTTTTCCAATCAACCAAAATAATTAGGTAACGTGATGATGTCATAGTCTCATTTCCTGTCAAAACCAGGTTTGTACACGAAACTCGAAAAGTTTATTCCGCTCTTTATCTTTTCCCTGTCATAATGACAAAGAATCTGAGCTTGGGTCGATGACGACGACGTGGAAGTTGATGATGATGATGATTCCTTCCATTCCATCCTCATATAATCTACAGGTGGAATAGATACGCTAAAGCTATTAAGAAAATGAGCTTCCGCATCATCATGTCATGATCATCCTCTCATTTTTTTGTCCTCATAGACGATATTGACATGTACTGTGCAGACACGCGCTCCGCTCCACAAGAAGAATTTATTGTAAGCGTATATTTCGTTGACGTGAGATGATTACAGTGTCATGTCCTTTTTGTTACTCGTTTTCGACAAGTTCGTTCTCGTTGCCTGATGATAACCTCAAAAAATTACCTGTACCTATATACCTCTATCTTCTTTACTTCTTCTCAAGTCAACATCGCATTCACTCTCACTTCAAGAAAAAACGAGTGATCGAGTCTCTCTAGTGTTATTATCATCGTAGACAAAGAGGACAAGTAATGAGACACGAAAAACAACAAGAAAATGGTTCTAATGACATGCTGATGTTACATCGTTACATGTTTATATTCATGTATGTTTTTTTAACCATAAGTCTTTGAAATATTCAGGTGTGGTGATGCTAAACTTGTGTATAGCATTCCAGCACCGTTCATATTCCCAATCCAATTGATCATCGCTCAAGATGATGATGGCACATGAAAAAAAACTTGTTGCTTATTGAAGAGCTCTATCATTATAGCTGTCTGTTTATATCATGTTCCTTTACCACCTTTTTGAGTCGTCCCCTGTAATTTAGATTTCATCTGGTGCTGGGGAGAACGAAAATCTTGTAAAAATATTCATTTTACATTCATAAAATCTTGTTGTGTGTAAGATTATGACGTGCTTTTTCCTCCTCTCAATTTTAAAAATAAACCAGCTCAGCTTCAGCTTGGTACTACAAAGCTCGTACTGGTACAGCTTCATCAACTTTTTTTTCCAAAACAATTAATGCAAAAACTGGCTTAACATTTATAACATTACTAAATATACATGAATACTGAAAGACATAGCATTTTAGTTTTTTAAGAGTTCATAGTATACTATCCCACATTACAAATGAAATATGGTCCAATGATTTCCTTTTCTATTTATTTTTCCCCTGGTTTTCCTCCTTTAGCTACTTTTATAGCTATACAAATTATCATTCAAGTTATTTATAGTCGAGCTTGGATTCAAGGTCTAAGACGAGCATAACAAAGAAAAATAATTTTTATTTCCAAAAAAATCACATTGATATACTTCGGTTTATGCTCATCTTTTGTCAAGTTGAAGGTTTTGACATGAAACGACTCAAGTCTAGCTCGTGTGCTCCATCGAGTCTCTGAATTTCCGTTGACTCATCGAATCAGCATTATCAATCAATTCAACATGAATTTAAAGAATTGCAAAGTTGAATTGGAACATGACAATGTCAAATTGATGATGATTGTGTATATCCGTTTTCCACATTTGCAGAATATGTAATTACATGACAGGAGCGAACTTGAGAAGGGAATGAACTCTTGTTTATTCAAAGAGAAGAGGTGAAGGTTAAAAGCTCTTTACGTGTCATTTGAATTTAATTCATATCTTTATAATCAGAAGCACTTATGAACATATGATTTCAATTGCTATACAATTCTGAGTTATATGTAAAACGCAATTCATCTCAATCACCCGATCATAAACATACCGGCCGGTATTGATGGGATTTAAACTGGAAACTACGTTTTTCTTTATTTGCACAAAATGGTATTATGCATGATAATGGAATGCATTTGGGGTTGATGATGATGATGCAACCAAAACGTTCCATATGGCAGCTAAGGTCAAACGATAACGGTTCTGCATCACATAGGATAGTGGAGATTTAACAGGAAAATTCTACGTACAAGCCGGCCGGTATATATGGAAAGATGTGGTCCAGATACAACTTTCATTGAACTCTCCGGACAATTCTGGAGATATGGAACGTACGTAGAGCAATGTGACTCTTTGTGGGGATGTTACGTACGTATTTACAAGTAATACACAGGGGTAGAGCACCGCGTCAGCAATTTAATATGTTTGCATGTTCTGCTTTTCTTTTGTGCTCCGGCCATTAGCACCATTACATGTGGTTTTGTGGTTTTTTACGTGCTTCTCTCTGCTCGTTCTAAAAATTCGATTATGCTCCAGCTGTTTCCTTGTCGTACATGTATGTTTTGAGGTCGGGCAAGGGCAACTCTCGGAAACACCTGGAAACAAGCTAGCCAAACCTATTAAATGGTGTGGTGAAAGGGAGAAAGGAAATGGAGTGGCATAAATCGAGTGAATTAATCAGAGATTTCTTTTGAACGAAATACCAGAAGCTGGTTAGAACGTGGCTCGATCCCTGCTCGCGTTACATCATAATTATTGATACTTTTGAATATGAAGATGACGTATGTAGTAGATACGAAAAAGGTGTATCCAATTAAGTCATTTCATCTGTTCCTATACTACTCAAATTTCTATACTCATGATCTTATAACCATCAATCGGATTACTTCAGCATCCAAGCTGTGATGCCAAGCGAGTGCACTTGAAAAGGTCAATAAAATTGTTGTACGTGGTCTTTTGTATAGAGGAACAAGCAGGCAATAGTATGTACGCATTATAGTTTTCAAATCCATATCAGAACAAACCTCGTCATGATTAAACTAAAATTTCTACTGTATCCGCTGTAATCATTCCTACATTTGTTTGACATTAGTATAAAACTAGAAAATTTGATGATTACGGTAGGCAGAAGAACGATTGCAATCAGGATGTGGTTGAAGTTTCTGTGGTGTGTGCTCAAGCAACGTGAGCATTATAATGTGGGTGTTTAGGCACTATAGTACTATCATATTCCAGATTGTGTTTGATTATATCAACGTTATCTGATGGACTTTGCATGTGATTAAGTAAGTCAAATTTGTATTATGGCAGGAAAAAGTACTTGATATTGAAAGTGTCATTCACCTTGTTTTATAACCAACCAACGTAATCACCGAGTTCGTTGGGATGATCAAAACTCATCGTTAATTCCAGAAAAATACATCTGGAAGATGTGGCATGGTGCTGTAGACTCTTTTACAGCAAAGCTGTATACTAGATCACGTGGTCATGTATAGATATAGTCGGCCAGATTATCAAATGGAACACTACTGAAATAACTTGTATGAAGTTAAAGCTCCAACCTTATCATTCCAATAGGTCATGTTAAAGTCTTTTCACCTTCAGCTGATAAAACAAGCTGTATGTTTAATTATAATGACTGTTTTGGTTGGTTGACAAAAGAATTATTGGATTAATTTAATTACAAAAATACTTCCTAGACCCGTCCGTTGAAACTGCATTTACAGCCACATGAACTGTTTCTTCATCATATAAATTGAATGAATATGGAAGGGAAAAGGAATTGCTTTAAAAAACTATAGGGCTTTTCCATATTCATCCTAATTTAAAATGTGGTTTTTACACTTTTATCTTAAAAAGTGGTCGTAGTGTATGATATCATCGCTATCAATGTTTTACGGACATTTAATGGATTGCATCATAAGTATCAAGCGCTACATTTGGGTACAAATAACTTGACTGGCAAAAGTTACGCTGCACTTTTCATACTAATTATGATGTTATGCAAGCACCTCACTGGTGCACCAAGTTGCAGAAAGATAAGATTGAATTGAGATGAGATCAAGTGATCCATAAAACTTGACTTGATAACTTGATCATCGTATGTTGCTATATTTAAATACTTGATCCACGCCATATGTTCATTATTATTGCACTTTGAGATGATGTTGATTATTTATGAGCAAAAAATGTTGACTTATTAAATTCGTGCATGAGCTCGGGACTGCTTGTCGCTCTTTTTAACAACCATTATAGACTTGGTCATATCGTTTGAATGAAACGAGTGATTGAGTTAGTAAGTACAAAGAGCTCTATAAGCTTCTTAGGTGTATCAAGAACATTTTGTGGCCCATGGTTCACCTTCATGTTGATGAGAAGCAGGGAAGAATCTGGCGTTGTGAAAACAAAAACACTTTTATAGCCAACACACAGAGATGTGATGCGTATGGCATGGATGTTCGAATAGGACGAATTTATCCTCAAATCTCAAGGTGGAACTTAATGATTCCCAACCAAACTTAAATAACGTGTAACATGTTGGTTTATTTTTTAGGGGTTTCGTTTCTAGAGAGCAATATTTTTGTTTGTGTACATTTTGGAAAGTGAATTGGCGTTGGGTGGCTCCCCAAAAACACGTCTCACCCGATATCAAACTTTTAAAAAACACATGCTATATAGTACACAGTCATGCATGCTACTAATCATTATAATACTTGGGTCATGTATAAATAGGCTCAATAAAATGAACATATATTTTTAACTAGCTGATTTTTTCTATGTGTGAAAACAACTGTAGGTCTCGCATCCGTGTTCTTTGCAAAAAATAAACATTTAAAAAACAACCTCAATGAATAAAAGAGACGGATATGCTCTGTGAAATTAGCTTTTGACCAAACAAAAATCCTGAATGTAAAAAGTTATTCAAGGTATTACGATGCTCATTGTGTCATGTGGTGGCATAAGTAACATACGTAACACACACAGTCCTTTGTTATAATTGAGCCGATGTAAGTTGGTTTTGCAACTGAAGCCAATTTGATATCGCTTGCCTTTCACTTTTTCTCTATAAAAAATGAGCATCATATATCGGACTAGTTAGGGCTTTTTTTATATTATATATATAAGGGAATACGCAATCCATGACGCACCCTGAACGGTATATCTTTTGCTTTTGTGGCAATTTAAACCGTTCATTTCAAAACAGTCAACTTCTTTCAGAGATATTGCAATGTTGTTGTGAATCTTGGAAAGATGTGAACGAGAAGGAGAGTTTTGTTTTGAAATAAACCCATTTAAATTTCAGGTCAACGTTTTTACCGATTTCGCTAAACGAGCTCATTTTTTGTATGATAAATAAATATGCATGAAATGACACTCCCGTGTCCAGTCGAACATTCGATAAAGTTTTATAATGGTTTTGAAAAAATCTTGGACAGGATATTCCTTTCAACTAACAAGTTTTTTTTCTGGTTCAGCATTTTTCATTCGGGATATTGATATCGGCAGATATTATCTGAATATTTTATGGACACGTGCCCCTCCTGAAGGAGCACACCTGGTCCATCAGCAAATTTTTCTGGTTTCACATCTTTTCTCAACTTACTATTGCTCACATACGCAAATTGTATATTGATTATACTGACTGTTAGAGCACGCGCAGTCATTTTTTGTTTTTGACCTCATTTCCATTTCCCATTTAGAAAAATAACATTAAAAACTAGCTCTCATCACATTTGCTATATGAAAAATATGTTATACATACCCATTATGAAATGGATCATGTTCCATTCGACAGTCGTTAAATATTATATTTTCGGGACATTTCAATACGAAAATCTAGACTCGTTTGTAGCAATCTTGTTATTTATCTTCAGCAAAATAAAGTGCAGAATGAATGATATTTTGTATGCTTATCATCTACATTTTTTCCAACGACATGAATTTTTAAAGTTTAAAACGTTTTCGAGGACTTTCCTTGAAAAATAGAAGTAGGAGTTTTTGGATTGATGGCAGAGTAGAAAGGAAGAAAAGAGTGCAATCAAAACAAAATGAAAAGGAACATGCAAAGCTACATTTTATAGTTTCTCGGCAAAAGCTAGTACCACTTTTGTGTAAAGCACTACTATCTACACCACATCATCGTGATCATCGTCAGTTTCGAAATAAAAGATGGGCAAACTTTAGGATTTACTTTACGAAAGGATTACATTACACATGGTATCAAAGCAGTGAAAATGGATGTTGTGCTCTAATTCCTCCTCATCAACAGTCGAACGAGTAACGCACACAAAAAAAATGTACATGCGTGCACAATGTTTCACAGAGCAGTTTTCCTTTTATACTTTGTTTACACCGCATCACAAGGATAGCTTCTTAATGTGAAAGGGACTGTTTTAAAAAAGAAGATCTGTGGCAATTGGCAATGTGTGGTATGGCATTCTCTTAAAAAAACCTCAGAGCGCATCTTCTTCTTCATCTTAATCAGATCCATATTATATGGACCATTTAGCGCAGAGCAACATTTCTCCATCTTGTTACGGAAATTTAAGAGGTTACGAACGATCTGATCCTATTAAAAAGTGCATTAATTTTTGTTTCATGTATATGCAAGCAATGAAGAAAAAACTTGGCATCAATTGCATCACTTTAAGAATATGTCTAAACTGCTTAAATACGCTTTAAAAGATAAACGATGGGGATTTTTTTGTTGAATTTGAAATACTTTATTTATGAGCATTATTTTGTTTGTGTTACACAGGAATGATCTCTTCATCATGGAGC
This sequence comes from Orchesella cincta, assembly GCA_001718145.1. Taxonomy (NCBI): domain Eukaryota; kingdom Metazoa; phylum Arthropoda; class Collembola; order Entomobryomorpha; family Orchesellidae; genus Orchesella; species Orchesella cincta. The sequence continues at coordinate 177,071 of LJIJ01000106.1, read as the reverse complement.
TCAAGCTCATCCGGTGCTTCATCAATGCTTAGCGCAAATTTTGGAACGCCAAGCGCTGCAACAGTGAGTGTAGCAGGAGGGGCCCTCCGTCGTATCTGGAGTAGGCCCAGGGTCATCTGGAAGCAGTAGCAGTGAGCTGTTGTCCTCTTCCACGTCCTCCTCCCATATAAACAACTGCAGTCCGACCCCGTCCTCGAGTGACGACGGGATTGAAAGTGATGCTGGAGACTGGGACGAGCCAAGGAAGAAGAGGACTCGTCTCATTTTCAAATGTACTTGGCCTGGATGCACGGTCACCAAAGAGGCTTGCTTCGATATTGAAGCTCATGTCAGATCTGTCCACTTGGCGTAAGTCCTAAAACATAAATAATTGCTGGCTTAATTACTTTCATTTCCTCTCGTCCCGTTTTTTTGTGTAGTGATAACATTCCTGCTGAATAATGGCAAAATGTGCGCAATCACAAAACACACATTTTAAAGCAACAAGAGCAAAAAACGAGAGGGTAAAGATAAAGAGAAGCTTTCACACTCCATTTACTGCCACTCACGTTTCTGGTTTATTTCACATAACACCATCATCATCATTACTTATGTATTATACACCAGAGCAGAGCAATAACACATTTACTCCTTCTGGCTGTGATTTGTGATCACGACGATAATGATGATGATGATGAACACAAGGAAAAGCTTTCATTTGACAAGGAAATCACTTTACTCACGCAGTTAGTGTTGCAGCCATAAACCAAGATCATAGGAGAACATGATAATTTTGAAAAGAGAAAAAACAGACAGCAGAAAGATAGATATGGCCATCTCGGATATATACTTTGTAAAAAGCACATTTGCCTTGTTGTTTTTGGAAACATATAATATGACCATCATGATGAACAGAAGTAGATCAAATGCAAAGTGAAAAAAATGGTATTTATAAATCCATTTTCCATCCAAGTTCCACAAGAGAGGCTCCGTCATGGTCACAATTTGATGTAGGAAATGTTAGGGACGCCTTTTTTGCCGATGAGCAGCAGACTCTAATTTTTTATTATTGATTTTGATACAGCGATCAAGATGTGGCAGAGCATGAAGAGGAGTTTTACTACACGGAAGTGGAAGTTCCTGATCTCTCATCCCCTGCACCCCAGCCGCAACATATGCAAACACAATCGCTTCCCACTTCCTTCACCCTCTCAGCAAATCTGATACATCAGAGTCATCCTCATCCTCATCACCAACAACTTCATCCGCAACAACAGCCACAAAATCTTCAACATCCACACATCGGCGGTGCTGGTGGATCGGTCAGTCTCAGCAGCAGTGTCAATCTCAGTAGCATGGCCTTTTCACCAACTCTTTCACATTTGGACATGGTGCGTCCAGCATCTGAAGGTTAGTTTGTCCAACAATCCATCTTTTGTTCAGATGATTTCATGTGTCTTTTAGTTGGTTCTTTCCGTCATTTAAACTATCAATAAATTGCATAAAAATCCATTGTGGATTATTTCCCGTATCAAGTCATGCATATTTGATATATTTAATTTGGTCGACTATCCAAAGTCCATTTTCATATTAATAATAATGGATATTATAAGTTCTCCATATGATTACTCCACGACAATGTTAATCTTGTTATTAATTTTAGTCGACAATAGAAAGGAACTGACGTTTTTGTTACAATAATGATGCATTAAATCAAGTCGTGCCTTATGCAAATTTTGAAATGAAGGAATGAATAAAAGATGCAAGCACAAACTGTGTTTAAAAATGTGGTTTTATGTATGTCTACGTAGTCTGTGCCTGTGTGGTATCACGCTGGCACATCCAAGGCCGCTTTTGCGCTTCGAAGCGAATCAATAACCGCGCATACAAGTTGATGCATATTATATACGAAGTTTATGGCAGTTTATTGGGCTATGTACTTGTGTGGATTAGAGGAGACCACCGGCAATCGATAAATTATCAGGACTTTTAGGAGTTAGTTTGCTGTAAAGAGACGCGCTATCAAAATGTTAGCTACGCTTTGTTGCGTTCGCTCAATTCAAGCGATTCGATCAGAGGAGATCAATTTGATCATCGTGACTTATTGCTCGCTCGTAGAATAGTATGCGTTGGTATGCAATAATGGGTAGTAGCTGCAGGAATCAAGCAAGTAGCTCGACAAAGATAAACAATTTCGTATATTAAAAGACAAAGTGGGTATGTGGGCAGACGAAGACTATATGCTCACAAGGAAATTGTACATAATTAGGTTTCTGCTGCTGTACAACAACAGGCTAGTTATCAGCTTACTCAAAAATCAATTGAGTATCTCTCGATAAGATTTGATCAATACATGACTCGTGTCTTATTACAGCTCCCAAGAGTCAGGCTATTTTATTTTTTGATGGATGTACGAATGGCATGCATATATATCAAATGGAAATGAGGTACTCACAACCAAAAGGTGTATAATCATTTTTCTTGTGTCCACTCCCAAAAATGTAAAGTAAGCGTAGGCCAGGCCGTGGCATTGAATCGTATGGCTTTGTGAAGGAGCTAAAACTACAGGCAGCTACTGCTTACTAAACTTACGACAAAGTTTATAGGCACACGCTACACAAAATCTTGATTGGAGTTGCAATTACAATTAGTACTGTAGGAAGACAATTAGAAGGCTTGACTGAATGCTTGCTCCTAAAAGTCGTTTTGTTTTTGGCCGGCACCACCTTCAGCTTTAGCTGTGTGGAAAAAAAAGACCGACCAGGTGGTATGCCTTGCTACCTACCTACAACGTCTCCGCATAAGCATTTTTACACATGTAAAAAAACGTGTACATTTTTCCTAAATACACCTTTACATGGTACGTGCCTGGCACTGTAAACGATGAACTTGTATTTAACATTTATAATGAATGACATAAGTTAGTTGGTAGTTGGCATATTAGACACGAGTGTGCCAAAAATGAAGGGAAAATTAAGCAGAGGGTAATCGAGAATCTAGCAACGCTTTAGTGGAGTTTGTACAGCTGCAAGACTACGATTATTTAAAACAAGGAAGTAATTTAAAGAAATGGTTCAACTTAATCACGATATTTTTATGGAATGATTTAAAAATCTTCAAAATTGTTGCGATGAACAAATGGTATACCAAAAAAAAGTTGGGATAGATCCGGTTTTCAAGAAAAAATCTGCTCGAGCGGTGATCTCCAGATGCAGTCTTGCAGATGTTGCGGTCCTTTCTATTTAAAAGAAATTTGATATTGGTGATTACTAGCTTGGAGCTAGGCACACGATTATGAACTATCCAACTCATCGATTCGCTACTTCTTTTGTGTATGACAACTATGACCTCTTCTGTCCATCATATATTATTTATTTGAAGTTGGTACATACGTGCCTAATTAAAATGAACAATAATTCAGTCATGTGCAAGTACATTAGCTGTCTTCAACGCGGCAACCGCCTTAGCTAATATTATGCATATTGTGCGTGTAGGCAGGTTTTTGAAGAATTTGCAGCGTCACACCACAGCCAAGTTGACAATATGGGCGTGTGTCCCCTTCGTAAAAATAGCAATATTGTTCAAGGCAAAAAGTAAACTGACTGAAAGAGAGGCGAAATTGGGCTACTTGACGCTCAAGTGCATTTTAAATAATGATGTTGATGCTAAAGAACGCACAAGACATATTACTCCTTGCAATTCTGTCTGGCATATTCAATTCAGACGTGGTGTTGTGTGCAATATGGTGAAATATTGTCTATGAATCGCTCTTCAAAGCAAACTCATATCAACCAAAAGTTTTCTGTAGAGTTCTCATTGTCATCTCAAGTATCCTCACCTCTCGTCAAATTTGGCATTGTTGTCATAATACACACACATAACTAGCATGTCTTGTCATCAAGAGAGATAGGGAGACGAGGACGAGACACTTTCCAAACCAAGCAGCCAAACCAAACCATAGACCACGTTATGCAACATTATTTTTGTCATCTGCAACAATAAAATTAAATGACAATGACGGGATGTTGTGTATATTTGCGTTGAAAAAAGTTTTGGTCTTGTTCAACTTGTAGTAGTGATGAAGAGTGCACGTTTAATTGTCACTTTCAATTTCCTTCAGTCATCTTTATTGCTGGTGATATGATACGATATGATATGAAAAGAAATTGAACGAGGTTGCTATACAAGATCAAAAGTTATATTTAAGGTTTTCGTTGCAGTTCGTAGCACATTGAGGAGGTGTTGCTTGCTGGTTGGTGGCCACCCACCCTTAGCTAGTTTGTCAGTGATACTGACACTTGATACTTCAGGCAGACAGAAAAATGTGCACGTGTCATACTTTTTACTACTTGCATCATGATCATTGAAACGATTTGTTTGATGACAAAATTTAATGGGATTATTGCTAATAAAAGGTATGAATTTTGATTATGTTTACAGACCCAGAGTACAAATTGAATCAAGTACAGCAACAGCGCAAGTCTCCAAATAATACTCAGCTGAATCCAAAAAAGAGGCTTTCACCTAAATCCAGTCCAGTTCGGAGGCCAAGAGGCGATACCAAAAAGTGCCGCAAAGTAAGTTATGAGCAAACGATGACGATATGATAATGGCCTGAATAAAAAACAAAGGTCAATTTTTAGTTGGGAACGACTGAACTAACTCATCTCTTCGTTTTTTCCACTAGGTTTACGGAATGGATCGCCGTGACTTGTGGTGCACCCAGTGCAAATGGAAAAAGGCTTGCACCCGTTTCGGAGATTAGCAATTCACACACCCCAAAAGAATGACTCGGGAACCAGCAATTTCTTCAACCGCTGCAACACAAATAAAGTCTGCTGCCACTCCCCCGTCTTCTTCGTCATCATTACTTCTAGTTAGAAAAAGGAAGAGTAATAAGATTAAGGGTTTAATGAAAACACACGAGATCATCAAGTCGCCGTCTTCATCATCATCATCATTATCGCATCCTCAACACTTTTATCATGATCACTACCATTTGCTTGGTTTCAAATAACTCGGCAAATTTTATTTCGGTAAAAATTAAACCTGCTCGTTTAAACACTATTATGGAAAGACACACGCGAGCGGGTATAGACATAAATCATTCATCAGGCAAGACGCTGTAAATCATCAGTCAACAACTGAAAAAAGGACTAAAAAGTCCAAAAACATTTTAGCTTTTAAGACTATTACATTTCTAAGATTTTTGTAACTTTTTTGTAGCGCTTCTTCAAAACTTTTCCCATCTTTATGCTCTTTTCTCTACATTCTCGCAACTGAAAGTAGAAATGAAAATCTCAATAATTTATAAAAAAAAGTCCAAGAAACTTAAAACTGCCAAAGGAATGGACAATTTGGTTGGTTTGAAAAGAATAGAACTCATGTCATGATATGCGACAAAGGCAAGTAGATACAGGATTGATTATGGTTTATATGGTCTTGCAAAGATACTCCCACGTTCACAATATACACTGGTCATTTTTTTGTGATTTGATTAGATTGTGAAATGTGGATCTTTTACTCTCACACGAGTATGTTAATTGCTAGTTGGGAAAATCTTGTTGATTAATTGATTATGAAGGAAAGGGATAGTGAGGTGGTGATGACCAGATAGTTACAAGGCATAATAATAATTAGCAAATAAACAGAAGGGTGAACTTGATTTGATGAGCATGCAAATTAATTTATAAATGCTCCTGAAAGATTGATACGGTTATGACTACGCTGACACTCGTTTTTGCTCAGCGTACAAGACAAGAGAGGGTCTATTAATATGTCATGGTGGTTGCTACTGAAATCGTATAAAAAAGTACATGATTACACAGCCATTCATTCAGATTGACTATAGACAAGAGCCACTACTGTTTCTATAAAGTGGATTTGCAAGGGAATGGATAACAATTTTTTAGCTGACTCTGGCTCATCATTGATTTTGGTGAAAAAGGAGTTGAATGATTGATATTCATATATTATGATGATCAATGTGAATTCCATAAAAAGAACAGCAAAATGAAAACTGCCCTTAATAAATGACTGTACCAGGCTGTATTCATTCATACAATAGGGTACGAACGAACTCTCGCTTTGATTTCCTTAAAAATGCAAAATAACAAGTGTGTAAAAAGGCGAGAAGTGGTGAGTTACATGAGCTGTAACAAACTCCTCCGTTGTATACTTACCATTACCACTACAGATTATTATGGTAATTAAGAGTTGGGCAGTAATGTTGCATAATCAGATTTTTGCATACAGAAAAAGAACGAAAAATAGCGTTGATGAATAATTATGAGCTTATACTACAGCTCGGGAATTTGTGAGTGTGTAGGTGTTCCCCTCCTTTTCATCTTTGTGGGTATAAGTTGTTACGTGTGTGGTAAAAGAATTACAAAGTTTAGGTACATTACTTGTATCTCTCGTTAGTAAACAAACTACTGCAGTAATTTTACTGAGAGTTACACATACTGAGTCTTTGTACCTATTTATTTTTCCTTTCGCAAGAAAAAAAACTTGCTTTTATATCATACAACATTTTCCTAGATGGTTGAAAGAATGAAACCATGCATCACTTGAAGAGTCACCGTGTTATAAAAATTGATTAAAAGTGCGCAGTTTTATATTTAAGCTGTAGGTAACTAAGCACGTGTCATGGTCAGCAGGAAGAAGCATCAACAACTGCATTAATAACAATGACTTCTTTTCTACGGCCAATAACAAATTCATCAGCATGCAGTACCGAGCTGGGATGGGATCAGCAAACATAATTTTTATGCAGATGATATTATGGGTGTATGAGAATGCAACAACAAAGTTCTTTTTTCTTAGTGATTCCCAGTCACGTGAAAAAAGTCGTAAAGAGGATGATGTTGATGTGCAACATGCATTTTTCATTGACTTTTTGTCCTACATATTTGAAACTGTCATCAATTCAGATTTGCAAAGTATAAACCATCATTATTCTATAAATTGCTGAATAATCAAAATCAAATTGATAGCAGTTTATAATATTTGTGGTGGGTTAAATAAATGAGACCATTATAATATGACTACGTGCCACGGGTGATACTGCACCTATGAAAGCGAGATGCAAACTGCATATTTATGAATGAAATGTTTTAATGAAATGAATAATTATCGAATGACTGAAAGAAATGCATGGTCACGTCCGATCTCTTACACCGGATCAAGTCATTTCATATAATAATCTATATTTTCCATACTTCCATTTCTTTTCTTCTTTTTGTACTATGAATCTATTTTTCGGGGGCTGGATGAGCGCTTTGGAAGTAAACTGAGATGCCAATTTCTTTTACAAAAAAAAATTGCCAACGATGATGAATGATGATGGTGGGTGATCCTCTTGTATCTTTCTCTTCCGTGTGTATACCAACCAAATGAAAACGACTTGTTTCCCATAATGTTTTTTAATATAGAGTCAGTACAGCCCAAGAAACATTTTTAGGTAGCTCTACACGAAAGTATTTTAAGGATTTTATTTCGCTGACCATAGATATAGTTTAGGATCACATAAGATGCAATAGAACATTATGTAGATTTTTATTTGCTAGGTAGTTTTATGATAGGTTAGAATTATAGCAATAGATAATGAAAAAGCAAACCTTTTTTGTGTGGGGTACTGAATTAACGAATGCCCAGTAATGAACCGTGATACCCTTTTCAACTTACGTTGTTTCCGTAGGCCAATACTGCATTAAACAACCTTTCTGTAAGACGCTATATAGAAGGTTGTGTATCTAATAAAAAGAGAGAATCATTCAAAGTACAAAAAATTAGATTCTTTTTTGCAATTTATTATATAATTTCGCAGATAAGACACAAGAGTACGTACGCAACTTTGTGTTTTTCGTTTTGGTCCTAACAAAGAAATCAAGCGGAGTTGAAAGGTTGAAGAAAAACAATATATTAAGTGAAACTACAGAAAAATAGTGTTCCTTTAGACTGAGAAACCTTTTCATCAACTCTGCTTAAAAAAGATATATAATGATAAAACATACAAACTACTGAAAAAAATACATTTTTTTGTGACACGCACAAGGAGAAACAATTATTATTGCCTATTGCATAATATATGTATGTTGAGTTTCTTTGTTTCTGATAATGATGATGGTATTTTAAACAAATATGATCTGGTTTTTATGTGTAAACGAAAACACTATATATTTTATTTATGATATAAATACACACAGAACAAGGTTAAGATGATTTTATGATTTCCTCTTCTTTTCTTGAAAGCCAAAAACTATGATTTTTTTTTCTCTTTCATTTACCAAAAATAATGTATGAAGTCAAATCTCAATCAATGTCTTTTATTATTTGAACACGTCAAGAGACAAGATTTTTTGCCTGAAAAAGACAATCAGTGAAACATTTTCCAGAGTTTTTGCTTCAAATTCATTTCCTCCAACAGACATACATATAGATCTGATGAAACTAAAAATGACTCCAAATAAATATTCGGGCAAAGTGCATTAAAAAAAGTAGATGCCTTTTCTTGATTTTTTGTTTAAATCAACTATCAGCCTATGAAAACGGTGTAGTAATGATGACAATGTAAAAGGGAATCTTGGAGAAGGAAAAAGGAATGGCAATTTGAGATGATATAGGTTTTTGGCGTTCAATCAGAAAAAATGATGATTAGAAACTACTTGTATAAAGTAGTTAAAAATAACTCCGTAGTAAGAAAAGTCAAGCGTGGAAAGAGTTGATCACAATCGCCTCCATCTTGTTTCAAACAGGAACAAAAAAAAGGTGATTTCGAAGATTAGTGTAGAAATGGTAAATGGTATAAGCTTTACAGATAAGGTTGACAAGGCTGTCATATAAAACTTGAATCAAGAAACCTCTTTTATTTTATATTTATCGGATATTTTAAACTCGGGTCATAATAATACGAAGGTGGTTAATAACTTTGTTGAATCTTAAACTATTTTACAAAACGGATGGATAATCAATGCCATGCATTTTCATGTTCTTTTATTACAGTAATGAATGTTGAATGTGTAATCTTCACCCAAGAATTTACTTTCGGTAATTTACTTTTATTGCTAAAATGATTGTTATAGTATATTACTTTGTGTACCTTATTTCTAATATGTACTGATATTATTATAACACACTTCATTTTCATTTTCGATTTACATCAATGATTACATATATTATATGATATACACCTTATATGTTACACGTTTTATCCCTTTTTTACATTTTTTTATCATCTACAATATATACTTTACACTTAAACATAATAAAATGCATATTATAGAGAGAAGCAATTACAATTTTTTATAAGTATATGAATAAAGTGTGTAATATTATTATTATTATAAAACTGCAAAACCCTTTTTGCCTGTTCTTTATATAGACGAGCAGCATGATATATAAATTAGGAGTAACGTTTTAGCTTTTAGACAGAGACGATTAAGTACGATACGATTAAAGCTGTGCTAGTTTGGACAAAGCAAGTTATTAATAACCACTGCTTTTTTATAATGATGATTGAGAAAATATGTACAGATACACCTATGGATAATGAATTGAAACCCATTCTATGATTATTATTATTCTTATAATTATTACATCACAATATGGTCACGCATGCAAAATATGTTACAAAATATTTCTCTTAAATCAATTATCATATTAATTAATATATATATTGGTACAGGTTACGTGATGAATACAAATGAAGCGGTTAGGTTTAACTAACTTGGTTTATTATGTTAATATCAACCAGAGACGAGGGTTTATTAAAGATTGTTTTTTGTAAGAGCAGTTATCGAGGAAATGTATTTCTATTTTAGAAGAAAAAAGCATAGCGAATAAATGTGCTTCGAACGTAAAGAAATTTGTTGGTAGTCAAATCTTATAATAAAAACCAAACGTGTATGATTTGTGCTGATCTTTTAAAACCATATATACTATACTGTTGCGCGTCCACATAAAATTTTTTTGATGCGACTTAATTAAAACAAAGGAAATACAAATTAGGTTAGAGACGAGAGAATTGTAAAATGAGGTACCTACATACAAACACAAACCAAAATTACGGAAACCGAAACAAATCTTGTAAACCGAAATGGTTCTTTCAGCTATAAAAAATTATATGCTTGATTATAAACAGTAACTTTAGGCATCTGACACAAAAAAGGAGGGGAATAGCTAGTTATTTAAGATGAGTGTTGTTAGTAAAGAAATCAAGTATTTTGGGGGGTTTAAAAATATACGAGAAAAAAAATCGTTAATATAATGAGAACAATGAATTGGGCTTTATACAATATATTCTTATAGACTTTAAGGGACAAAACTATTGTAACATTAATGTGCTGTATGTATATGAAGAAGAAATTGCTACATATTACATACAATATATATACGGATGGTACGGATTTGGTCATTATACAACTTTATCTTTACTGATACTGCTATAATATGACATGGTGAAAACGGCACTGGAACGAAGAAATTGTTTTTGTACATAAAAAAGATGGCTCCTCGATTGATCGTTTTAAACAAAGAAAGTTTTGACAATGGACAAGTGTGTTTCGCTCGAAATCTGTAAAGAAAACTTTTAAACTGAGGAATGTAAAACCACAATTTATCTAAAGTACAAAATTCATGATGCCAGGTTATAAAAAAAGAATTTCACTGAAAATAATATGGTTTTATAGAGTTAGTTCATCAAAGCATATTATTATTATTACTACTCTCGAAGTTAATATAATATATTACAATAGTTATATGTGTACAGTATAACAACTTCATACGCATTTTAGTCCATTACAAGCTAGAGAAGAAAGAAAAAGCAGGATAAATATCGCTAGATTATTGTATAATCTCGTTTAAGTGATATGATAATAAAATCTATATACAACAAAACGATGATTACTATTATATAGCCACTAAGTATGGTAATGTCTTTTAAGTTTATATTACATAAAATAATATATATTTACTCTGTGTATCTCGCTGTGAACATACATATATATAAATATATGCAATATACAACAATGTCCGAAATAAACAATGAAGAATTGAAAACAAAAATTTATCATGATTGGAATCCACTACTGCGTATTCTTTAAAAACTGATTTTGGGTGAAACCATTCTTTCTCCCTTTGTTTTCAAAATTGTATAAAAATGCTAACAAAATGATGATCATGATTTTATAACAAAGAAAGGGAATCTCTAGCTCTTAACTTAAATTCAGCACGAATTTCCAAAGTTGAACACTAACTATTCATACTAATGTTTCTTGTCTCGTGACCTCAGTTCCTGTTACTTATCAAGGTTCTTTCAATACATGGAAAAATGGAAAACTACACATATAGTTTGTAAACTTGTGAATCTTGTGATTATTCTCAAATCAAAAGGGCTGTGAAAAAAAGAAAAGAAATCATTTAGATTAGTTGTTACATTAAAAATACATCTATATTTACAGAGTAATCAAGAGTAATTTTAAATACAAATAATTGTTGTAGTTTACAAACGTTTGGATATGTGGATAGATTATTATTATTATGCATGCAACCCTTTAGGCTCCCAATGCAGGAACTATATAGATGTAGTTTACGATGTTATAGATTTCTGGATACTCAAAAAATGTAGACAGTTTATACCAAAAAAACATTATTGTGTCATGATCATGATTTGTGTTGGCAATTTATTCTCTTGCAAAAGTGTGGATAAAGATATTTGAAAGAAGTTTGATGGATTGATAAAGTCAAGATTAATTAAACCTTCCAAAAACTTGATTCTTATAATCAGATCAAGTAAGTACTCACGCGTTTTTTACCTGTAGAGATATCTGAGACGCTATGTTTAGAATTATTGCATAGATCCAAAACAATTTTAAAATAGAATACAATGTATGGTCAATACTAAACAAGGTATGTCGCAACCGACGCAACCTTTTCCCCTTGTAAGCCATTTAATTATGTTAATGTAAATTGTAATGATATTTTGATATTTTTTTATGTTCGCTCTTTTGTTGTTCTCGATAGATTTATTATGCACCTAATATTAAATATGTTGATCGTATTATTAGACAACTTTTGGAATGATTGCGGATTGTATTATGGACTTATTCTGCTGTAAAGGAAATGCATTTTAAGTTATAACTTTCTCTTCTCCTGAGTAAGGCTCCGATTCGTTAAGCCTCATCAATAAACTCTTTTGCATTTTAGAGTCCTGTAAAATGTTGCTTAAAAGCCCTGTCGCCGACTATTCCAGACCATAAGTTGGTGCAAATATAGAAATACTTACGATTATGCTACTATGCAGGCAGACAAATAGATAGATTACTATTACTACTACGTATTACGTGAAAAATACTGTAACTTCCTTATCAACTTCGAATGTAACAATAATTGTAAGTATATACGTTTCGGTTTTATTCAATAATAATATATGTATGTCGAGTAATTTGTAATTTTTAGAATAAAATCTAAACTACATTTTCAATGAAAACAAAGTAATACAATCAATAATTAACAATTATAATAATTATTATCATAACTTGTTCATTCGTCATAAACCGGAAGCATACAAAAACCGACATATGTGTTTATCAGTTGGGAGGAAAAGTAGTTTTCGAACAGTGAGGTTGTGGCTCTTCAGTTTTAATTGAGTTTCCAGCCTTGGTGGCATCCTCTGCGCGTTTTCTGACGGCATCCTCTGCGCATTTTGTAGTCATAAACAAAGTGGCTTCTGTTGACAAGTTACGCATCTTCTTCACCGCCAGAATTTCATCTTCCTACAAACAATCAAATCATCATCAGATCATCACTTTAAGATCGGCACTAACCATGAGCTGTAAAAGCTGCAATGTTAATTGACTTACCATTTCACTAAGCAGTTTATTGAGAGAAATTTTAATGTCTTTCAACATCGTCCTTTCTCCCATCAACCGTTCCAAGTTCTGTCGTAAGACCTTCAGCTGAGCTTGAACACAAGCGGATTGCCTTGGAGCAGCTGCATTCCGAGGAGTTTCTTGCGGTTTCCCATCCGCTGGAACCGGAGCACTGGGACCTGCAGCATTGATTTTACCACCTCCTCTCACAGTAAACGTTGGACCGGACTTATCTGCCGACATCCTGTTATCCCTTCAAACAAATTAAAAGGTCAGAGTCTATAAATCAACTTTGAAAACAAATACAAAATACACGATAAAGAACAACTACATATGATTTAATAGAAACTGGGTGACTTACATTGCTTCTCAATTTTCCGAAATAGTAATAAAGTTCTCTTCTTAAATACTCGCCAATTATTAAACAAACTTGTTAATTCAGTCAGAACGTTCAAATGACACGTTTGCTGTCCCTCACTCGGTTTAGATTAAATGTTGACTGAAACGTTAGAAGAACCAACACTCACTCACAGAAGAAACGTGTTTTCACGAAAAAGGAGTCTCAATTTTTTGTGTATGAAAAATGCAAATGAACGAGTCGATGGGATGTGTTCTGTTCTGAGAATGCAAATAAATGGATGGATTTCGTATGCATACAGATAATTTACGTTTTGTCTCAGTGTCCCCTACCCAAATGCAAGTGATTAAAGAATGTTGATGAAAATGTTGTTAAAAATAGTAGTTTCAACAACAATTATGTCATGATAAGATTGTATTTCAAGCTCAACAAAATGAACATTTACTAAAACATTACACAACAACGTAATATATGGCTTTGGCTTTACGTACATTTAAAAAGAAGCAACGATATTTAGCTCACAGCTACTTCATTCTTGTCTTGGAGAAATGACGAGAGAATCATCATAATATGTACAAAACGCATACTCCAAGTACCGAACATCTTTATCTTTTGCTGGCTCTACAGATTTACATATTAATATCCAATGCAAAAATTAAATCAGTTTTAAAAAAAGTCATGGCTCAGGTTTTGCAATACGAACATCCAACTTTTGTACAAACTATATCATACAAACAAATATTACACACTTTTCTGTGCAGTCACATATATATTAAGAGAGCCCTTGTAAAATTCGTAACTGTTATAGCATAAATGCAAGCGTCTGAAAGAAAACGTTAACCTGGGATAAGAATAAGGATGTAGTAGAGTGAGATCATTTATCAAATAAGTTAAAGAATAATGAACCAGTCACATACAACTAACTAGCGGATACAAAATAAATTAAAACTTTGCGATTGCACATCATAACTGGGACAACGACAGACATTGGGAGTTGGACAATCTTGCAAATGAAGAGTGTCTCCATATTATACCCGAAGAGTGATTTCTTGTTTGGGGCATTTTAGACTATAAATACTTTTAAGCACTATGTTATTTAAAACTATGTAGCTTAACTCTAAACGCGAATTAGACTTGTGTTTGTGGAGTATCTCTTCCTCCGTCTCTTATTGCCCTTTTAATGGGCGTCGGAAACCTATCCCCACGAATTGAGCCTGGCCCTGGACCACTTGTCCCGGTCCCGTGATGACCATTATTATGTATGGTTGGTTGAGAGGTGTAAAATGCTTGCATTCCCCGTCTTCCTCCCATACTTCCTCCACCATCTGGATGCTGAGTTGTGAGCTTCACTCCAGAGTCCATGGAGTCTCCTGTCTTTACTGTTTCTGCGTATTCACTGATTTCATCACCGACTACATTGGAATAACAAAGCAAAAATTAGTGCTGTTGTTTTTAAATACAGTTCTAGACTATTGAAATATTGTACTTACCAATTGTCCCCAATCCGAGAGGTTCGCTTCCCAGCCCAAGATCATCATAGATTCTATCTCTTTGCTTTTTAGCCATTCGCCACAAAAGGCAGCAAGCAACCAGAATCACAATCAAAATCAAGCATATTCCACTAACTGTCCAAAATGCGATTTGAAGCGGCTCGTTGGGTTCCCACCTATTACATAATAAAGTTTGTTAATTTTGGAAACGAAGATTATACATGCTACAACGTCTTTTAAAAATAACGGTTGGTTGTAGTAGTAGTACCAGTATTCTGTAGTGGGAGGGTAAGTGGGCACATCTCTTCCCACCACAAACGGCATATACTCTGTCCAAAAAGTTAGCTCTCTCTGTCTATAATTTCTTTGCATGGTGGAGTTATTTGTTCCATTCAATGCCAAGTATCTCAGATCGGAAGGGAGACAGGACTCCCAATAAATTCCCAACACTTCTCTTGGAGTAGGCTGTCCATAATGAGCCATGTTGGCCACGGCTGTCATGAAAAAGTTACTCATGTTACGGTCGCCCTCTGTCCACGCTGATCTCTCGACACGGAGTCTCTCAGGATAAAATTCTGGATCCATGAACGGGGCACCAGATAGCAAATAGTATTCCAGTCCTCTGGGAACCTCACGCCAGAATGGGAGTCTAAGAGCTTCCAAAGTGTAATTAAGGAAGTAGGAATGTACTGGAATGCCCCGTGCAAGAAGGAGCTTTACTGTTTGATCTACGGGTGAACGATACAAGGCATCGGAGAGGAACTGAAATTCAGTAAATAATTCATCGTCAAACATTGAATTAATAATCACTCTTCATTTGTTTATATGCCTTCATGCGTCCATTTATCTTACATTGATGTACTCCTCGCGAAGATGGGTTACATTGAATGGATCTGGGTAGTAGGTATATGCGTAACGAATGGCACTAAAAACTCCTTCGGGATTAAGGGTGTAATTGTATTTTTTGACCCACAAATGAATCTGCTCATCAAACCAGTCCCTGGTCACAATGTAGTTGGGCGCGAGGGTCTTATTGTTGTACAGTAGATCTGCTGCAGATTGTCGAGAGAATCCAGTCATGTACTTGACAAATGGGTAGTCTCCATGCCGTAGTAGACTGTGGGGCGAGTCTGGAAGAAATCTCCAATCCTCTTCCTTCCAGTCATGGAGAAAGTCATCTTTAGGCGTTTTGAATGTGCGGTCCACTACGGGTGCCCAAGGGAATGTGCCTACATCCGGCTGTAAAAAAGCAAGGATTGTTGTGAAAAGTGTTTTAGATGAAAATTAAAGAAGCTGCTTGAACAATAAGACTTACATCTAATTCCAAGTTAGCAAGTTCTTGCCAGCTTCGAGATCTAAGACATTGGACCAATTTCCAAGAGGTCGTTTCATACTCCTGCCAACATCCCATTTTAAACGAGTACAGTTGCGTAGTGTTTTGAGCCCTATATCTGTCAATTATGGCAGCCCAATCCGCAGTAGGAGCTCCTTCCAAAGCAACCACATTTTTTACATATGCTCTCGTTCTTGGAGCGACCATGAGAAGTCCTGCTGCTGCAGCACCTGAGCCCAGCCCAACCAAAGTGATTCGTTCAGGGTCCCCATTAAACGAACGAATATTTTCATGAACCCATTTCAAAGACATTGATAAATCGAGCATTCCATAGTTTCCGGGAGAGTACTCATCGGCAGTCGAAAGAAATCCCAAGGCACCCAACCGAAAGTTTACGGTAACCACTACTAGTTTGTACCAAGCAACCAACTGATGAGGAGTAAACTGGTTGGATGCTCCGTGGATAAAATCTCCATCATGAATATAGAAAATGACAGGGAATGGAGACCCCTCCACTCCTGAACCAACGTCTGGAGAATACACATTAAGGTAGAGGCAGTCTTCATCAACTTGAACAATCCCTTGGGAAAAGCCAAAGAATCGTGCCTGAAAATAATTAAAGCATTTTTTTAAAAGTTTTCACACGTGTGCATTTGTGAACTCATCTTTACTTCATCAAGATCCACGTCACCCCATGTCAATCATTATGCTGCATAGTACATTACACGCTTGCATGATTTGAAGACAGCTAATTCATTAGCATTTCCTGTTTGTTTCCTTTTACTTTGCACTGATGCAGCAGAATTTTTATATTCGAAATGTAAAGTTTTGAATGAAATAGAGCGTGAGTTAGCAAAGTGCATCTCATTTCCTTCCGTTTCGTTTGTTATGAAAAAAGAGTTTTGACAATAATTCAAGAGATAAATTAGTGTGGCTGAGTGAATGATTTGGCGTTCATAAAAGTGTAGCGAAGGATAAATTGAATCTCATTAAAATTATTATAAAATCCACAAACAACGTACCGGTTGAGGGCAAGCAGGTCCAAATTCTACAGCTTGATGCAATTGCCAACCAGGATGGCTTCTCTGTTTAAATAGAGAAAGGTATTCAGTTGCAATTCTAGAGACTTATTGAAAGTTACATGTATAATTTACGTATATGCATTAAAAAGAAATTTATACAGGAGGTCTAAATCGTCCTTCATTTATTGGTGCTCTGGCATACGGAATTCCCATGAACGAGCTCACAACAGATTTGGCTTTGTCCACATTTACGATTCCAGGTCTTGATGGCAGCGGCACCCAAGGTCCATCATAAATTTTTACTTTGAACCCCTACACATATAAAAAAACACAAACAACTGAATTATAATAATTCGAAAGACAAAGTATAGAGCATTTACTATGTTAACTAATTAAGGGAAATAATGAACCTGAATGCGTCCATAATTAGTTGTGACATAAACAGGTTGCGGAACTTGATTAATATCTTCCGGTCTTTGTTGTCCTTGTAAATCTGGTCTCCATTTACCCAGCACGCCAGGTGCCGTTGGTCTGTACGTTGTGGTAGACCATTGCTCATTCCAAATGTTAACGTAAGGGTCTCCTGGGTTGAATGTCACTCTTCCGGGATAGTTCCCTGGGCCTACGGGATACCTATTGTTAGTGTTGTATCTGCTATCATAACTGCCACCACCTCCGACTCCAGCAGGTACACCGGGATACGAGTTAGATCTCCATGTTGTGTGTTGCGTGTCATAAGGACGAGGATTGTATGGCTGCTGTTGATTCACAGTACCTCCAGGGTAGTACGGGTTGCTTCCTGAAGAGCCTCCAGCACTTCCTGGATAACTTGGATTGTAATTATTGTAATTTCCTCCAGGGTAATTTGGATCCCTCCTTGTTCCGTTTGGATAATAGTTGGATGACGCATAAAGATCTCGGCGCGTGCCATTGGGATAATAGTTGTCGTTAGAAATGCCAGGAAAGTTTGAGCCAGGACCTACACTAGGATACCCTGGAATGTTGTTCCAATTTGATCGGGTATTTACATCGGAGCCTGGAGGATATCGCCCTTGGGTATTATCTGAGTTTGGTGGCAAATTAGGACCGTAGGCTGGATAATTGTTGCTGTTTTGAGGTCCTATAATAGCATTATTGGGCCCTTGTCCAATATTCATGCTACCACTTCGAGAGCCCGTGTAATTATGCGGATATTGCCTTTGATTCCAATCATTTGACACTCCGATGCTCCTCTCATTATTGTTGTTACTGATTGAGTTGGGCGGGCCACCTCCAATAGGTATGTTCCTTCCAAACCCATCAAATCTCTCATCCCCACCAAATCCCGTTGGAGGTGGTTTGTAATTTGGATCCGAGGGATCTCCCGTATCTCCGCGATGCTCTGGCTTCAAATCCTCCACAATGTAACCTGGCAAGCGAACATTGGGATTTTGATAGAACTGTTGATCTCTGTTTCGATTGTATTCACTTTGCTGCTGAACTGTGTACTGAGTTTGAGTACTCCTATTATATCCACTTTCTTTATTAGCATAAGGATTTGGACTCAACCAATTAATATCCGGATCAGGAAAATCTCGCATGTCCCGAACTTGCTGATTATTATTGGAATTCTGATTATATTTACTATTGGGATTGTTTGTGCTGACTGTTCTACTATAGCCAGTGTCCACCACTTGAGCTTCCACGTACCCCACATCATGCACAAGAATATATACTAAACTTAAGATTAAAAATTGGAAGGATGATGAAGATGAGAGCATGGTGCTGGGCCAAGTCTTTAATTTCCTTCTAAAAGGGAACACATTACGGGATTGCACTCCGGCACAACTGTCGCAAGGTTTCTTGTGCTTTCTCGTTCCTGGTGAGATTGTTGTCATCATTTTTATCACCACGTCTGAAAGGCTTTCCTTCTTGTACTTCATGATAACAAATGAAGTTTCGAAGAACATGAACACATATCACAATAAATTATCAAAATCAATGTTTTCAGTTATTGGTCGGGACCAAGAAACTTTGCATATTATTATTTTTTCTCATGAGATTTTTTATTATCCCACCCGTCCGTGTCGGCTTAGGCGTATCTGCACCAGTGAGCACTGATTCGCGACTTGGTACATGTCAAGACGTAATTATATTTTATTTGAAGGCTTTTCCTGTCATTTCACTACTTTGTACCATAATACTGCAGATTTTACATGCATGCACACACATACACTGTCACAGTGCAAAAACAGTTTCAGTTTTCTCAAGTGTGACATCATCATCCTTTCGTCCATATATATATCCTTAATTTATAGCGGTGGGTTGTTGCAGTCAGTTGAGGAACGATTTGCAGAAAAGTGTTGTATGTCCTTTCGCCATCCCGTAATATTGTGCATAAATTAACGAAGAATGAAAGACTTCTGTAATAATGCCACTGTCAACTATTTGCACGTTACGTTACTATTGAAGAGAATTATAATTTCTGCCTTGACACAGGTGTGCATATGCGTGTTCAAATTTGGATTTTTACTTCTTTGTCACATCTTCTATTTTCCTTTATCACTTCCTCTCTTTAAAAACCAGGGGATTCGTCTGTGGGACATGCAAACAAAAAAAAACATTTGTACTCCTTCAACAAGCACTATTTGATGTAAAATCATGCACACTGCTTTTGTCTACAAATATTCTCATACTTTGTAACCAGAATGTTTATGAAAATGAGTTTATCAGATTTAATAGAGCCTTGAAAAAGTGCAACAACACTAAAACCTAAGCCAAAGCCTATATTTAACCTCTTTATATGTAAAACTGAGTGAGTTCGTACAATCAATGTGAGCAAGTATAGATATACCTAATAAAAACAAGAGCAAACAGACAGTGTTTACATGTTCTCAATGATAAACTTGGATCTTAGCCGTGTTAATTAATTGAGGCTTCAGTCAAATCAAGGTAACGTTAAAGGTGGCAAATCCACTGCAGCCACAATGCATAATAGCTGAACTTGAGCATATTATTATGTAATATGGTGAGAAGTACAATTCTTTATAATAACAACTCAATCAAATCAACTTTACATATTTTAAGCTCACACATTCTTCAAATACATCCTTCATGTTGTGTTTTTAAACAATACTAGTTACGATGATAGGATTCTGCGAACCCAGTACTTTTCTGCTTTCTTAAGCACATATTGTTCATGTATCTCTGTGTACAGTTCGTGTGTTGTTTGGATTGGACAATTTACTCATGCCAAATACCGAAATACCTTAACTTTGTTGCAGGAACCTTGTCGTAATTTTTTCAACCTATCACTTGCAACCAGTTAATGATCTGCTCATATACAAACATGTCATTCTGCATTCAATATTGGTGATTTGATTTTCTTACCTTCCAATGCAAATCTCAGGCCATGAAAACCTTTGCTTATGAATGAGCTTGTTAAAATGCAAATGTAATACATAGACTCAAGAAAACATTACTTTACAACGATTTAAAACAATATCAGGGAAATGTGAAACAACTTTTTGATGCGGAATATTGTAGCAAAGAATGCGTAAAAATTTACACTGAATGTAGCACAAAATTCTCACCATGAAACTTGGTAGTAATCTTAAAAAGTAACTCGTTCACAGTTACTCTTTCACAAAAACTAGCTATTTTATTTTCTGGTGCATGGTTGAGAGAACACCAAAAATGATAGGATTGCATGCGTGACCATAAGGG
The DNA here is from genome assembly GCA_001718145.1 of Orchesella cincta. Taxonomy (NCBI): domain Eukaryota; kingdom Metazoa; phylum Arthropoda; class Collembola; order Entomobryomorpha; family Orchesellidae; genus Orchesella; species Orchesella cincta. The sequence goes on along the minus strand of LJIJ01000106.1, from coordinate 156,315 downwards.
AAAAAGCAAACCGTCAACTCTCCAACAACATATTTTTTAACTTGATTTTAGTATTCCATGTAAAAGCATGGACATGCAATAGAAAAGAAACTTTGATGATGGAAAAGTAATGTATCTACCTTGCACGACATGATACTCCTCCGATAGCAACACAGCAGCCTGTTGTGATATCAATAATGTAGTTATTCCTTTTCGGTGATTCAGCGAGGGCGATTACTAATCCGAATCACGATAAACATGCAGAAAAACACGAAAGCCAATGGAAAGGGGCTAGATTGCCAATATTCCAGTTCAACAAAATGTGTCACGTCATTGGCGAAGTGTACAAACAAACGGAGAAAAATGTGTTGTACACCTCATTCTTGTCCATACAATCACTATATCACAGAGGACGTTTTACACCAGAATCCACATCACATCACCATTTTTATCTTATCTTTTGCCGTAAATTAGAGTGAGTCTTTGGGTCTGATGATTGCCAAACTTTTTTCACATCCAATATTTGCTCTAATTATTGAGATGTCATCATCACCATTTTCTAGAATCACGACATATTTAAATGAGAACTTGAATCAAGATAGGGATCATATCATTCAATTCAACAAAATTATATTATATAAAGATATGACTCAACACACAATTCCAATTCATGTGCATATACTATACCAAAATGAATGAGCAATCGTTCTGAAGCAAAGCGTTTATTTTGCTACAAACGGCAATTTTTACTTTTGGGTGGGACTACACTTTGTTAATCACCCTGATTCATTGAAATGTATTCAGACAGCCAGATGCAAAAATCAGAAGCTAATCAACGGACACACTAAACTAACCGAGTTGGAATTGCAAAAATAGTGTGAAGGATGAGAGAAAAACCTGATATTTAGCTGTTGGGGTGTACTGACTACTGACTATTGTTATGAATGTTCGTGTATGCAATACAATGCAATGCACAAGTCAAGCAATAAGGGTTTAAGACAGGATGAGTGCCATTGCCATTACGGATGGACGATACGATATTATATGCGATGGGATGAGAGAGTTCATCAAAGCTCATTTTTTGTTGTTGTGCAACATTCTTCTTAGTTTTTTACTGCTGCGTTAACGTGCTAGTCGATATACACCTTACCTGAGCATCAACAGTCAGTTCAAAAACCATGGACATGGCACAATGTATAATATACTGTATGCCATAGCCGTACCAAAAACATAACAATGCATAAAAAAGAGTTTGTTGCCTGAAGCTTCAAATAAGCGACTTGGTCGTCCGGATGCACATCACACACGTAACTAACAACTGCTCTAGCTCTTCTGCCACTTCAACTCTTTTCCCTGTTGTGAGAAATAAGAAGGGTTGCTGGTTATGGAAGGATTCACCTGAACTGAGCTAAAGCTGCTAAACTAATGCCCACTAACTCCGTTTTGTTCCGTTGCTTGGCTTGGCTTTGGCTCTACGCTTCTAAGTTCGTATCAATAATACAGGTAATCTAGTCCACCCTCGTAATAATGTGAATGATGAGGACATTGTCTATCTATATGCATACAATGAATGTTATGTAACTGAAACTAAAAAAGCTCTTCAACCTTTATGACTCCGCTTCCCTAAAAGTGGTGTACGCATACGCATAAGTTAAGACAACGGATTACCATCGTAGACACAACACCTCTCACAGAACCCTTCAGTTCAGAGAAAAGGAAACGTGATATCAGTTACTTACATCACACGAAGAATTCAACCTGATCCTCAGGAAGTGAGGGGAGATGGTCGATTCTATGTGGGATATTACAGGTGGGAAACAATGCATCTGGTCCGCACGCTGTGTGCCTCCTAATTACTGTATGTGTGTAATCGTAATCGTTCATGATTTCACCATACAGTGTATATGCAGGGTATGATGAAACCATGAAATTTAAATGACAATTTTATTGAAACCAGTTGAAACACTAAACTTTGCCTGCCAAATAAATGATGGAACTTTTCTATTAGCATACCTAATGATTGCTTATCTTTTCCAATGATTCTCTATACAAGCATTTTATCAAAAGTTCGAAAGTTAACTTTGTGTGAAAGCCTCAAATAACAAAGTACACAATCACAAAATGCTAACGATTGTAATTAGAGTGTTTCCATAAGTTCAGTAAAAATACTCGTATCATCAGCAATAACTATACTTTAAAGCAAAAATGAACTAGTTCGTCTGACGAACGACCGGAAGTACAAGTTCGGGAGATCAAAAGAGCGTTGTTTGGAGGTGCTTAGTCTACAAGTCACAAGCTGTTCACTTTACCCCGGCGGAACAAAGGAGTTGTCTGCTAAAGCGAATAGCATGAGTAATGCGTAGAGCTGGAATATGACGCAATATAGGGCTATACTCTCGTGCCACCTTCAAAAAACTTTCTTTCTCACATGTGAGCTTGTGACGAGTTAGCCTAGCCCAAGCACGTTTTCAAAACAATTATTTTTAAACGGAGTAACTGACCGGAAGGTTGAATTCTAAGCAGATTTATAATGGAGGAATACGCCAGAGAGCCATGGTAAGCTACAAAAGGGTTATCGGCGTAGTTTAGTTTACTATCTAGTTTGTTCAACACTGTAATTGTGCACTACTATGATATATTATGACAATGTTTGTTAAATGGAAAATGGAATTTCAATTGCAGCCCATGGAGAATAGTGGACGACTGTGGAGGTGCCTTCACAATGGGAGCCATTGGAGGAGCTCTGTTCCAAGCTATCAAAGGATTTAGAAATTCTCCAGCAGGAATGTCTCACCGTCTTACTGGTAGTATGACAGCTATTAAAACGAAAGCACCTGTGATTGGGGGGAATTTTGCAGTTTGGGGAGGTCTCTTTTCCACAATCGACTGTAGTCTCATTAAACTCAGAGGGAAAGAGGATCCTTGGAATGCCATCGCCAGTGGGGCAGCCACCGGCGGAATTCTAGCTGCTCGGAGTGGAGTTGGGGCAATGGTTGGTAGTGCAATCATTGGAGGAGTCCTTCTTGCGATGATTGAAGGTGTTGGTATTCTATTCACTCGAATGACTGCAGATCAATTTAGACCTTTGTCTCCGGTAAGCTCACAAGTTTTGGCTGTTATGATTGTTTTACATCTTGTAGGTGAGTAAGTTATAAAATTCCGCTAATTTGATTCAATTCTACAGGATGAACAGGTTCAAATGCAAATGCAGATGCAACAAGACCCTAATAATCCTCTTCCACCTCTTGGACGCGACAATCCGTATCAAAGTGCGTAGGTCGGAAATAGTGCACTAGGCTAATTCTTTCCATTAGAGCTCCGTTACCGCTATGTAATGTATTTAAAATATAAACAATTATACGGACTTGTGTATTTTAATGGCGTAGTATTGATTTTGTCAACTCGAACTAGTAATAATTTGTAATCGTACTTGTTTCTCTAAAAAAAAGCTGTTCTTGACTCTTTATTTTTATCATCTTGTACATAAAATATCGCTAGTAAAAAAGTCAACAAAAACACAAGTAAAACAAAATGTACCAAATAATGTTATCCGTATTGTTATCAGGAATATTAGTTGTTGTAAAGCTAAATTCTAAAAACTTGATATTGACTATAGTATAGTATTTACACAAGTACATGTCATGCACCGCTTCTTCTTCTAACATTTATGGTTTGGGATCAGCTTCACTCCCAAGTGTCAAGCGCTTCATATTCATTTCTAATACGTGCATAGGAGGTTGTTCAAGTTTTCCGTTTTCATTAAACGCTCCAGCTATTTTCCAAAAATTCACAGAATGCTTGACCTCCTCTACATCAGCATACGATCTCTGAATGACAAAACTGTCTTCATCTGGAGGAACAATAATTGCGTTCAGTCCCTTCTTATTCTGATATGTTTCGATTTCAAAAGCAACATCAATCATAAGTGGGTGGGTGGGATTGTTAAGTCCTGCGCTGTCCTTTGAGACTACGAGCTTCGAGATTTTAGATATGGAAGACTTTGCTAAGGCCGTTCGCTCGTTAATTTCTTCATTGGTGATCTTTCCGCAGGTTACTTTCTCAGCGTGCTCCATGCAGCATTTTAAGGAGACGAGTAGTTCGCTATAGTCTGTGTGAAACTGTACTATACGAAGTTTTTTATCAGTCAGTGTCTGAGTTGGCTGGGAACAACCGAGGGAGGGATTGTTGACCCAATAATCTGAAGCATACAGGTAAGCAGTTGATAATTTCCAGTTGATTTCATTCGCCAAGTCGGCCTTGCTAATTCTGTTGACATCAGAGGGTGGTACAAAGCACTGCTTCACTTGAAAATGCTCCTCTTCTGGAATTTGTTCCAACGCATTCTCATAATATTTGATCGCCTGCGGAAGATTAGATACAAAACTGTTCTCAATTCTCTTTCATAAACTTACAAAATTAAAATACTTCTTTGAACCATAAACATACCAAATTTAAAGGTTGGATAGGGAGAACTTGATCCAATTGGGGAGGTCTTAGCAGATGAATTTGATAGTGCCTTGCTGACAAGGCGAAATATAAATCCGCATTTATGACGCATAGTTTGCATCCCAAGTACATCCACTCTTGTCGCTGATCCTTTTCCACAGGCCAACCCTTGACACACGTATGCCACTCCGACAGACACGTTAGAATATCACACATTCCATACATGTAACCAAAAATTAGTTTTCGCGTCGCTTCATTTCCTTCCCAATACGTGAGGTGCTCCGACTTTAAGTTAGTCACCTTAGGGCCTGCGTTATAGAGAAGAAAAACATTTACTTAATCAACATTTATCGGGATGTCGAATGATTACTGCGTGTAGACTTACTGATTGAACGTATAATCTTCAAACATTCAGGGAAGAACCTTTCAACCGCGTGGGCGAATATGCAATTCCTCATGTTTGGGGTTAGTTTTAGTGCTGTGTCGTAGATTCCTTTCACACACATTACCACCCGTTTAATTTCGAGGAAGCTGATGTCATCTAAGTTGTGAACTAACATTACAATATAAATTTTTTTTAAATGTACATGTTAGTGAGCTTATAAAATAATTTTTTTAGTTTGATGTACTTACTCAACCGATTGTCGGTAATCGACATTTGCTGCTGGACGGCAGAAAACGAAACCTCCAACCGCTTATTGAGCTCGTTAAATTTAGACACAACAGCATGATCATTTTTCTTCGTCCCAAAACCTGGTTCAAAAACTGTGTCATGTTGAAGTTTGCTAGAAACAGCGAGCGCAAAATGTTTAGCGTACTCCATAAGTAAAGTAGATGTTAAGTATGGAGTGTCCACAAGTTTCCAGTTTTCAAAAATGGGCACACTCGTGCTATCAGTCTTCTCCAGACGAATGTTGGAGATATTGTACAGTGTTATTTCAGTACTTCCTGGGGCTAGAATTTCATACAATCCAATCCAATCACCTACCAATGACTTTTACAAAAATCGTTCGTTACTAAAACTGTACTTGCTCTTACCTCTGAACAACCAATACGAATGTCCCACTTTTACGTTTTCCTTTAAAAGTTCCAGTAGGTTCAACCCAACTTCTAAGCTATGACAGGCATCAAACTTCATAACTACTGGCAATTCATCCGTGTTCATCCATTCTGTTTTCGAAATTTTTCCACGTTTATGATAAGAAATTCGAGTTTTCGGGCACTGCAATAACATGTTATCCAACCAAAGGTCGTAAGCATCAACTGGTTTAATGCTGCCACTGCCACCACAACTTACATCTCTACAACATACAAATTGCATGATTTACATTCAAAAGTGCACGACAATTCGTTCAAACCAAGCAAAAAGAAACTTACACAGCTCGTAGAGTTGCATTTTCAGAGGATTCGGAATCAGTAAACAACGGAACACTACTTCCGACTAACATGTTTAATTTTTCCATTGATATCAAATGTCTGCGGAGGAAATTGGTTTCGGTGCCCAGACATGCCTATAATAATTATTATGTAAATATATTGCAAGTTACGTTAAAATCAAATTATTATTAAATAAGTCTGAAAATTTTGTAAGCACCTGCGATAACTTCTCATTGTTCACTTTTATTGGTTCATCCATACTAAAATGAAGGAGCTTGTGAAACGCTTCTTTGGACAAAACTTCATCATTAGATCTTCCTTCAAGCTTTATCTTCTTCTCCTAAAACACCCAACATTAATCTCGTCAAAGCCATGTCAGAAAGTACTCCACCAAACCAATTAACCCTACTAATAATAATTATTGTATTCACTTACGTGTTTTTCAATGACCTTTGTGATAAATTCGATAAACTCTGGTGGAAAGTTGCTACGAAAATCAGGGAAGAGGATTATTTTCAGAAGGTCAAGGTGATCCAAAGTCACAGAGTTGCCCACTCGTTGAAGGAAATAGCTAAGCTAAGATAACAAAGTGGCAACACATTGAAATTAAAAATGGCAAGCGTCAAAAACACAACAATGCACTTCGAAAGTGACGTGAAACACGAAAACTTACATGGCCATCTGTTAAATGCGACTTCAATAATGTCTTGATGTTTTTCCAATCAGATATAAAATCCACTGTTCCAACACCTTCGTCTTCTTCATGGCATAATTTCGAACTGGAATGAGAAACAAACAAAACATTACTCTGAAGACTCTTTGCATTTATTTAAGTTACGAGTAATTCATAAAGGTTGGACAAGTATTGCATACCTGGAAAAATTTGATGAAAGCTCATGCGCATAGTTTCTGGCGTTCCAAACTTTTGAATAGCAAAACCAGTTCGGAGGTATACCCTCAAGATTGAATCCATCTTCCAAATTCCTTAAGGTAGGGTTGTTGGCCAACGTAGAAACTTGTTGTACCTTCAAATTACACACCTTTCCCCCTGGGCCTGCTCCCTGTTTATGGGGGTTCTTTACAACCCTGTAGTTCTTACGGGGTTCTGGGCTATCAACGGAAATTCTTTTGACATCCGACGCTGTCACGGTTGCGTATCCCTGTAAGTTAATTTTTGTATTCTGAATAATGTTCGTTGAGCCACTAACGGATTGTGGGTGATACTGCTGATGCTTAGGGAAGTTGTTAACTGTTCCATTTCCATACTGATGATGCGGCTGCTGATTGTGAGCGTTACTACGATGAGGATGAGGTTGGGTACTACTACTGCTGACGTCCTTCCTATTATGCCCCCTCCCCTGCCTAAACTTGCTGCTTCTCATGTTTGTCAATTACGGACAAAAAGTCCGTTAATATTATTTAATAAACCGGCTACGAGTTGTTAACAATGTTGACTGGCTCACAATCTTTTTTTCTTCACTTACACTTTAATAGTCATAAAACTAAATTCACAAACAAATTACAGAAAAAATCTAAATTTAAATACGGGTTTTCCAAACAAACAATACTGTAATGAGTAAACATGAAGAGTGCATTTGTTTCAAGCTATTTCATACACGTGATACAGATGCATGACTGAAAGAAATAGAAACGAATGGAGAAGGTGACAAAACGAAACGATATCTGGAACTAGACTGCTTTACATATTATTCTGGCTTGGCTTGCAAGCCAAGCAACTATCGCTAAATAATGTCGCGTCCTTCTGTATCTACATATTCTGCTCTTTTTTAGAGTCTCAGCCAGCCACACAAATTCTCATATCTCATCATTCCCAAGCGTTTCTTTCTTCTTGCTTCCTTCCCTTTTCTGTACCTGGACTGCACTTTCGCTTTGACTTCACTTGACTATGTACATTTCAGTCAGTGTTTCATTTCAGCTTCCTAATGTTTTTGATGGTTATAGTTATGTGTGTAATATGAGTTATATGACTCATCATCTCATCTCAAATCCAAAGATTCTTCTTCAGCAATACATAATTATGCTTATAAGAAAGTGCATACAAGTATATATAACTGTGGCTAGGCACTTGTTGAATGGAATGTACGAACAAACTAATATAGAACAAAGTCTTTGTGACACTCTTGTTTCCATTTATGCATAAAAGTTCTTATCGCGTTCTGCCGTACTCTATTAGGTATGTACGGATTGATTCCTTCGGTTTAGTTTAGTCAGAGCAAAGAAATAAAAACATGTTGTGCTGCTTACTTTCGAAGTTTTCAGCTCCAGCCTTAGCATTTCTTGGAAGACGGTAATGTTGAATATGATACCAATCATAATGCAATAGTTTTTCACAATCACAAGATTTTTTATTGCTCATAAACAAGCGAAGCTCAAAATTTCTTGGTTCAAAATATGTACAAAGTCGGAGTAGCAAACGACTTGCTTAGCAAGCCTTGCTGCATGCATACTTTAAAACATGAGATAAGCTTTTAAACGAAATTGTCAGCATTGGAATATAAAACAATGTTATATTAAAGCATGTCAAATGGCGATTTGTATTGTATCTTTAACCAAAAAACATTAACCCTCATTTATGTCAAAATCTTTTCCACCTCCATTCCAGACTTTTCTCTTGACCTCCAATAATTATACCTCTATCCATCCAATTTAAATAAACCTAATAACCTACCAACTTACTATTACATACTTTTAGCTCATAGCAAATAAAACAAACGTTCGAGAAACGACATAATTTTTTAATTTACATTTTTAATTGTATGTGAGGGATGCTACGCAAGGAACTTGATGTATGGCTATAGTCGCATTTCATTGGGGTTATTTGATATTACAGCGAACTTTGGGTCAGGTCAGCTCAGGTCAGTCATATTTCCACGTCACTTCCTCAAAGGTTCAAACCGGCCAAGCACAGCAAAGAAAGAAAGCCAATACCACAGTTTTATATAACTTTTCCCTTTGTGTCTCTCAGCAAAACCCGATCTTCTTGCGTTGAGACAGGAGAAAGTTTTTTCCTGTTCTTGTGCTCCTAGCCTTCTACTACGGAATTTTACTCTTTGTTTAGTTTTGCATCGACAACTTGTAAGTTTTAATATAGCCAACAAATAGGCATTTACAGAGTGCATAAAACATAGATTTTCGTGATTCAAGGGTTAGTTTAAAAATTATAAGCAGTCGGATAAATTGAGGCGATTCCTTGCGTTTTTCAGTACTAGACGATACGAGTAACAGTGACAGGAGCTAAGCAAGGTTTAAATTACTTTACGATTAAACGTTTAGGTAAAAATGTAAGCGTGTTTTTCGTAAAATTGAAAATGTAATATTTTAATGGAGAGAATTCACAATTGAAACTTTCTATTTGAATGAAGTTTTTTTTTATCTTTTCAGTTAATATGAGTCAAAACGAGGCAACAGCATTGGCACGGACGGAGGGAAACGACATTTCTGAGGATCCCTCGGTTCATGATCCAGAGTGTCACTACTTCCAGTACGCCCAAGTTCACTCCAAAGGACTTCGTTCGGAGGAGGTAGTAAAACAGCGTCTCTCCAAGGATTTGATTCGCCGTAGAGGAAGAACAAGTTCAGAAGCAGAAATCAACAACCAGCTTACGAAAGCGATGTCACCAAACGGTGTCATATCCGAGTACTTGAAGAGTAAAAGAGAAATGTATGCCAGCTACAAGCCGCTGTTAAAAACATTCTGTCACTGCGAATCTGCTAAAATGGGAAGCATTGGCCAAGACCACAAAGTCGCAGAATTGGGGCATCAGGAGACGCTACCGATTGGTGAAAAGGTGGAACCAGGCAACCTTGGACCCCAAAAGTTCACAGTAGATCAACGCAGGACTTTGGAGGATGTTGGACTAGACCTTTCGGAAAGCGACGAGGATGAAGAACAAGAAAATGAGGAACAAAGTGCTACCGCCTGATTTGGATTACAACGAAGGTTGAAATGGTTAGATGATGGGGAATGGCGTGTCTATTGAAATATATTTAGTTTTAGTTCTTATGATCAGTATTTTTTGTTGAATTATATATTATTATTATAACGTGAAGTATATTATCATTACTTTTTATATGTTATTCCTATGATTTTATAGAGCAATGGCTGATGGTTGTCAAGAATTTTCCGATTCATTCTAGATTCATTCTTACTATTTTATGTTTGTAGTATTAGGATGTAAATACAATGCCGAACCAATTATTACATGCTCCTGTGAATTTATAATAAACATTGAAATTTTGAGTTTATTGACAGTAATACAGAGAAGTGAGTGAAACAAGAAGCTTTATTGATGCATTCGATTATAGCAGGTATGGCAAGAGACGATAAGGCACTTTAGAACAGTATGTATCCCATCCTCTTCCATATTTAGTCTTGCACTTTTCTTCGTCCCGAAAAACTCGATGAATGAGAAGAACAGTTAGGAAAATAAAGTACAAAAACGGCCAAACTCCGTACTGAAATCCAGCTTCCACTGACCATAGGAATGCAGCTAACAGTTCAAACGTATAGTTTATCTTTCGGGCTACTCCCCACCATCCTGAGATCAAAAGTTTGGAATTTCTCGGTTGCCCATCTGCAGTTTTGTATGATACTTCGATTGCTTGAGCATTTTCGCCCCATATCTACAATTAAAACATTGCAATGAGTTTATAATTTCTCTTTACTCCCAATCATTTAACCGTAACCCCATAAGATTGATTGACTGCTGGGTGCCATTGTCACTCACCTTCACAGTCTTTCCTTTCTGAGCCGTTCTGAAGAGCTCCTTTTGTCTGTCCACATCGTAGTTGAACCAAATGGAAGTCAAACCGAGGATGAACAAAGTGACTGCTCCTACAATGGAAACGCCAGGTCTGTGATACACAAAGAAGTAAGAGTGGAATGTATAGAACGCTGGAATCCAAACCAAGCACCCCCAACATAGATAGTATCCTGCGCGATCCAGAGTGATGTCAAGCGTATTAAAATAGCCAGTTTCCCATCGAAAAAACTTGTAAATGTAAATTGTTTGGAGGAGAACGTTGACCAAGTGGCCTGCATCAAAGCCATGTAGCTCCCAACCAGCAATGAGATAAATGACGATTAGGAGCTGCCACATAATCATTCCCATTCTGCAGTTGGTTAATTGTTTTACGTCAACACCCAAAAGACGGGGATGGAGCTCCATACCTCGGTAGAATTCGTGCAGTATGGGATATTTCTAAGGGTTCATGAACACCAGATTAATGTTATCACTTCATAGATATAAGCAAAAATGAATATTATAATAATTTTATGGTTGAGTACATTTTCTTTGAGATATGGATCATCTTCCTTGGCCTTCAGCTTAGCTCTCACAAGTAGAAACAAGCAAAGTGACAGTGCAACAACGTTCAGCCCTCCCAAGATAGCTCCCATGTTTTCGTAAATAGCCACGCATATCTTTGGCTTCAGTCCGGCGATAAGAATGAGTGTGCCTAACGAGGCGAAATAGTACAGTTCTCCATTTGCCTGCAAAATGCCCAATGTGTAACAAACAAACAATCGAATCTAATGAATGTTAATGTTATATGAGCTTATACTTTGTACACTGGTGTCAGCCCAAATGCTGTTGTCGGTCCATTAAATTTCTTGCTTGGAACTAGCAACCAGATCATAGCCCATGCAAAAAGACTTCCAATGCATTTCCAAGCAAAGCAATTCCCAACAAGATACTCCAGTTGAAAGGACTTTTCTGGGTTTCCAACTTGTGCCAGAATTTGCGTGGCCGCAGTGAAAAATACCAGGAACACTGGGGGAATCACATGGTAATTCAAAACCTCACCAACACTTGTCTTTTTGTTCATTTTGTATTGTAATAAAACTGGAACTATGAGAGCTCATTCACACGTTGACTGGAGATTCAGAAATGAATGATCGATATATTTCTCCCAATATTTCACTCATCCTTTTGCCTAACATTTTATGATAAACCAATACAAAATTGGATGTCAATCAAGTTAAATGACGATTGATACATGACCAATCTCTAAGTACAACAAGTGGTGCACCTGTTTCTCGGGCCTTATCTGTTTGTCAAAGCCTGAGCTCATAAGTAATTATTGAACCCAGTTGAAGCCTCAGGCGAGGCACAGATGTAGACTGGACAATCATCGCATCAATCTCACAGTTGTTGTTCGTGTGAGCTCATAAACTGGATATGTACTATGTTCAATGCTGCTGAGACTATAATTCCAGTGCAAGTGCGTGCATAGCAAGAGGAAAACCACTGCAAAATTTCAGTCATATACTAAATCCATCACCATATACACAATAGTATCATTATTCACAGTTCATACTACGATTAACATTAGGTTGATTGATGAATCTTTATACCGTGTCATTCTATACTTATGCAATATTGCAGTTGAAATGTACAACCATCCATCCATGCATCTCTGGAACCAACACAAGCGTAAAGAAAAGATCTAACTAAGCAATCCAATGCTTATGCAGTTAGTCGCAGCTCGATGCATTTCATTTTGTTTTATTGCTCATGAAATTATATAACACATGTGAACAGAAAGGTTTCATAATGAACATAAATAAACATGATATAAACTCAATACATTCTCACCATTAACAAACGCATAAAAACAAAAGATATGATCAAAACTGAAGGTTCTTTAATTCTTCCAAGTAGTACGAGTCCGGATCTGCCAGATTACGTTTTACTAGCGCTTCTCCAAAATCTCCCTCAATTAGACCGGATAATGATGAAATGATTTTCAACTTTCCTACATGGACCTCGTTTCTCTCCTGAGGATATATCAGAAACAGCTTTTTTAAATCAAAAGATGCTCCATAATAATGGTTTTATTTATTAAAAACATTTTTACCACTGCATCAATGTGTAATCCGACCACGGCACCTTCAAGATGTTCGACAGTGAATTTGATGACGTCTGAATTCCCAGCGTCATTTTCCCAATGTGTTTTCGGCTTCACATTCGATAATCTGAAGAAGATGCATTGGGCTGGAATAAGAGTGACCTCGGGATTCAACTGATGAAGCTCGATACATGGAACCAGTTCTTTATTACCATAGTCAATGTAAAGCACTCGGAAAGTGTTCCCATCCTTCTCCAAAATCTTAGCACGATACCTACCGAAGCATGCAAAACAAAAAGATAATTACAAATGATAACTGTGCATATATTATGCATTCATTAAATAGTACGGTCTTTTCTTACATCTTATCCTCAAATTTTGCACAACAAACTCCACCAACTTGAGGTGACCAGTTCTCATCAACCAAACGTGGATCTAGTCCTTCAACTCTGTTACAAATAGCCTCAATTTCCCCCGTCTTCTGGATCATTTTCCCTGTCTGAATGTGTATTTCCCAAGGACTTACGATATTGACTACGTAAGCCTATTATATGAAACGATAACAATAAATTAGCTGAATAACCAAACAGAATCGAAAAACAAGACTTTCGTTGAAGTAGTTGCATACTTTGAGAAGTTTTCCTTCTTCAGTCACCAAAGGAGGATGCGGTGGGCAAATAACCGAATTGACTGCGGAGGATTGTGCTTCGTCAAGGTCATCATCACTTGAACTTGTCGTTTCGTCACTACTACCAGCATCTACATCATTATTGAGTAGTTCCCTCAATCTCCTCTTGTCTTCCTCCTTCTTTTGCTTTCTAAGAAGTTCCTCTGGGTCTAGTGGTTGTCCTTTCTTCTTTGATTTCTTCTGTACTCCTCCAATCGACCCCTTATGAGACTAATTAATATAATAAATTCGTTATATACTCATGTTGACAGATACATCGATCGATTGCTATTACTATTGTTTTTATACAGTCTTACCGTAACAGTTCTTCCAAACTGACTATCAACACGAATGATAAGACGGTCGAGGGCACCACGGTCATTTAGTAATCCCGTTCCACCCCTCCCAATTATTGTCCGTCTTTTAAACTTCACGGCCGTTGTGTCCACCTCAATCTGTTCTCGTTCCAGTTTTATGCTGTAGCAATCTCGGGAACAGTAATAGTCTTCATTGTTGACGCACAAGATTTCCTGGTCACACCGTACATTTTTGCACGGAATTCCCTTTATCGATCCACAGTTGTCAGGAGTATTTAGCAGCCGCATACCACTACTCGCTCTTGAGAAACTCATGATGGTCCGTGGTTAAAGCTTAACTTTTAATGAACTGACAAGGTCGAGCGAATAAGAAACAAATATAACAAATCAAAACAGGAACAAGTTTGTCACAACACTCCAAGTTTGCGGTAATTAAATCACGAACGTCTCTTTAGTTAGTCTTCAGCCACCGCGTCAACGATAATTATGCAAATGAAATGACTAGGCTGCAAAACCTCTTGATTTGTGTATGCAAAAATTATACCTATGTGAGAGTGCTCTCTCATGTCGCAACGAGATGCATAGAGATGCTTATAGACGTCAAAAGCAAATTCCAACGCTTCAGTAATATTTAAATAAGAAATAGGTACAGATTCTTCGATCAGGCAAAAGTGTCATAAATATTTATTAAGAACATGTACTGTGTCTTCCATAATGAAAACAATCAGATTTAGGACAAAGTTGGAAAAAGATGCACTGTCTAAATTTTTGGGTATCCACCTTCTTCTTCCGGTAGTATGCTTTCATAGGCATTGGTTTGAGTCCTTGTTGAGACCATGTGGAAAGCTGGTTTTGGGGTTGCGGATGGTAGTTTTTGTAATCTGGATTGTTGTAACTTCCTCGCGATACCCTTATAACTGATACTGGAGACTGAGGCTGTTGCTCCTTTAAATCCACTGTTTTTGCGGGTGACCTCAATATCTGCAATCAAAAAGATATAAAATATTATTAAAATGTAAAATGCGTCGATTGACGAGTTTAATGTCAGATGTCTATATCTCTTACCCTTAAGTCTTCCATGGATCTTGATTGAACTAAAACAACGGTTACGCTTAAAACTAATACTGAAATGCCCGAAGTATGGCACAACTTTCGAATGGAAACCATTTTAATAAATTAGGTCGTTTGTGATGAAAGTTAACGTGGTATGTTTTGATCTTACTTCTTCAAAGCGAAAATAAAAAGTGACAAGTGATGATGACAATTTCATTAATATATATATAACCCATCCAAAATCCGGCTCTTGTTTGCATTGTTACAATGCACACATACTCAAAAGGCATCATAAAAGGTTGAGAAAAGGTAGTAAAGTTGATTTCATCTTTTCAGTGAACCTAAAAGGAAATCCCAAAGTCTTGTCCCACATCCTATTCTGCATACAATGCAGTTTTGTGCTGGGTGCGTGGTGAGCTATGCAACGCAAGATAATCAGCATCTTTAACAGCATCTTTAACAATGAGGGACAGGAGCCTATGACTCTGACTCACCACCGTACACCGTAACGAAGCACATTGTTTGCTAGGTACTTTGCGATTTAAGGCAAATGGTAGATGAACTTTTGAGAACGGTTACAGAAAGGGAAAGTCCTTATTTGCCAATGACGTCATACGAACATCATATCTTGCATTTTGCATTGCTAGCTAAGAGTTGGGGTTGATCGGTTTGTTCCTAACTGTTATGCTTATGTTCGTGCATGGGCAAGCATTTAGCATGATGCTATACCAATGATTGTAGCTCTCTGCATTTTTTCCTTTTAACATGGTTATAGCTTATGCCATAGACATCTATGTCTTTGTTTTATCTTTCGTACTATTCTGTCAATTGTGTATAAACTATTGTAAAAGAAATGAAATGACAATGATCAATGCAGGGGGCAAATTGATATTTCTTTTCTGACACTTGTTTTCCTTTTCAGCGAATCTTTGGTAAAACCCAATTAGAAAAGGTTAATTGTTAATTTGTCTATGGGAAGAAACTGGCCAGAAAAGTATATCAATTTTTTTCTACTTTAAAACATCTTTTTGCCATCCGCGATCTGGTAGCAGTTTTTGACAATCTCTGTGACACTTACTGACTACTCTTTACTTTGCTTGCTAATACTATTATGCCTTGCTAAAAAGCAGCCTGAATGGAACATGAATGAAACTCGGTCGGTGTACAAGATCATGTTGAGCTGCATATGCCAATATATCTATAAAATACCAATGCCATTTATATAATACGAGCAAGTATATGCTTTTTTCTTTATACATCATAAGAACTTATACAATACAGTATTATCAGACTGACTGGAATGAAGTGAACACCACGTGCTGAAGGTTTGCTCAATACAGTGGCAAAGCGTTAGGGCTGCAATGATAGAAATACCGCTTATGTTCATCTTCATGATGCTTATGGAGAATCATTAAAGAGTGTGTTTATATAACCTCTTGGGTCTTGGAGAAGGATTGAAAGGCTGAAAGGTTGTAGTTATCTATCTATCTTAAAAAGTTGCCAAGCCCACATGAACACACCAACTTAATTTTCCAATTACATTCTCCAGACGAGGATTATCTTTTCTTATCTGGTGTCTTCAATGCCATCCAAGCCATTCAAGTCATCCGTCTTGTGACTTTGCCCAGTTTCTGTAAATCCAGAAGCTACTTGTATTCTGTCATTTCTTTTTACTTTTTCTCTCGTTCAGTGCACACCTACAACCCATCTTCTCTTCCAGAAGACGAAACTGCCGACATTTTTGTCATGAGCTCCTCAACCTCAGATTTAGTGGCCTTTCCCGGCGAGGAAGCTGCTAGGGCTGACCTTAAAGAGTATGCCAACTACAGGTCACCTTTGTCCACCAGGTATGCGTCGAAAGACATGCTTTACAACTTCAGTGACCTGAAGAAATTTTCAACCTGGAGAAAGCTTTGGTACATTTTGGCAAAATGTGAAAAGGTAACTAAAGAGAATTCAATTCGTTTTATACAAAGAAAGTTAAGGCACATTGGAGCTAAGTTTGTATTCTTGAAATGTTATCAGGAATTAGGTTTGGAGATCACTGAGGAGCAGTTAAACGAAATGCGGACTAACATCTTCAATATTGATTTCAAACTGGCAGCTGAAGAAGAGAAGAAAGTTAGACACGATGTAATGGCTCATGTACACACTTTTGCCGAGTGTGCTCCAAAAGCAGCTCCAATTATTCACTTGGGGGCTACTTCCTGTTACGTCGGAGATAACACTGTAAGTAGTCTCAATATTACACGAGCTTCTCGAATTATGAGGCACACTACGTGCTGTATTGTTAAAATTCACTTTTATTCGACAGGATCTGATTATTCTTCGGGATGGCTTAGAAATTTTGATTCCCAAAGTTGCTAGATGCATTCATAGGCTTTCGAAATTTGCCAAGGATCAACGGGCTGTTCCAACTCTAGGATTTACTCATATGCAGTATGAGCCCAATAACTGTCATACTAAATCTTTTATTGAGTCTCGAACTAACATTAAACGTTAATTACCTGGTGTAACTTTTTTGTCTATAGACCCGCACAGTTGACAACTGTGGGAAAACGTGCCTCACTTTGGCTTCAAGACTTGTTGTTCGATGAAAGGAATCTTGTTAGAGCTAAAGATGACCTCCGATTTCGTGGCGTTAAAGGAACCACTGGAACGCAGGCTTCTTTTTTGCAGCTATTTGAAGGTTTGATAAAGTGTTCATTAGAGATATTATGTACATACCATGAATATGCTATTGTTTAAATTCCTGATTATAACATTTTTTACAGGAAATGAAACGAAAGTTACACAACTAGATAAATTTGTAACAAAGTCATGTGGATTTGCCAAAGCTTACGCCGTTACTGGTCAAACTTACAGTAGACGAGTGGATGTAGATGTCGTTTCAGCGTTAGCAGCTCTCGGAGCATCGTCACATAAGGTAAAAATTAATCGTAATTGAGGGGATAACTTAACATTTGCGCTATCGCAATTGGAACAACTTTCTATAAATGTTGTGGTTTCTCCTGATAATCAAGATATGCACGGACATTCGCCTTCTTGCGCACATGAAGGAGGTTGAAGAACCGTTTGAATCCACTCAGATTGGATCTTCTGCCATGGCGTATAAGCGTAATCCAATGAGAAGTGAACGTGTAAGATTCATTCAGCCAAACAACATCAGTTACTAAACAGTCTCATGTAAAGGTTCCCAGTTTCATTATAATGTTGATAAATTACTTATGTACATGTTTTAGGTTTGCTCACTGGCAAGACATCTCATGAACTTGGTTGGAAATGCCTTCCAAACTTCAGCAGTGCAATGGATGGAGCGCACCTTAGACGACTCGGCCAACAGACGAATAACCTTGTCTGAAGCATTTTTAACTGCAGATGCAATTTTGGAAACACTGCAAAACATTTTTGAAGGATTGGTGGTCTACCCTGAAATCATAAAACGTCATATCAATGCTGAGCTTCCATTTATGGCAACCGAAAATGTCATCATGGCCATGGTGAAGAAAGGAGGAGATCGACAGGTGCTTAAAACCGTTTTCTTACCTGTAATAAAGTTATCTGTTTCTGTGTGTCAATATTGATAGAATATCTATTCGTAATTACAGGTGTGCCACGAAGAAATACGTGTCCTCTCTCAAAAAGCTGCTGGAGAAGTAAAGCAAAATGGAAAGGATAATGATCTTGTCGAGAGAATCAGGGCTTCGAAATATTTTGAGCCTATCAAGGATGAGTTGGATAGCTTATTAGATCCATCCACTTTCATTGGGCGTGCTCCATCACAGGTAAAAAATATAAGCCAAGTTTTTAGAGCAGTGGCAGATTACATAGTAAAAAGCATTAAATTATGCTAATCACCAAAACTCTTTCTATTTAACCCGTTCAGGTTGATGAGTTTCTAAAGGAAGAGGTGGAGCCGGTTCTCCAAAAATATTCTGAAGACTTGTTGGGAGGTACTGCAGTTCTCAGCATTTAGTTTTATTCTGAGAAAATGTTATCTCTGAAAGTGCCTTTCAAAGAATAAAACTTAGTTTTTACAATCGATCGAAATACCAAAATTCAAGAGCTTTAATATTACTGATACAGGCGTTGCTGCTGGCAGAAGAAGTCAATCTAAAAGTTGGATATCAAGTTTCAATTTCTTTTCGATCCTAAACTAGTAGACAGTAAAAAAAGACAATTCAATATAAAACACGTATGAATTCTCTAAATACAGAGAGTCAATCACGTTATAAAATAAACTCATACAAACAATCCATGTTAAAAAGCACGTCTAAATATATCTGAATTAGTGTTAAGGAAATCGTTGACAAAGCTTCCGGAAGTTGTTGATCTCCTCGACTCTGACTGCAGAAGTTGTTGAGGTTGAGATGCGGAGGTGTCTTCGCGAAGAATTCTGGTAATCATGTTCCGTACTGCAGTCACTTGAGAACCCCTCTGAGTAGCTAAAAAAGCAAACAATTCAAACATGTGCTTGAAGCTTGGAAACTAAATATGTTTTTGCTGCTAGCTAAAAGTTTTCAAATTACCATAAAGTGGTCCAGTAAATCCATACGTGTCCCAGCACCCAATATCATTCTCGGTGCTTGCTACAGCCTGAGGAAATACCATAATGATTCCATTAGTCTCTGCAACTTCCAAATATCCACTGTTGCGAATGTGACCTTCGCCCACAAATTGCCTGCAAAAAAGTTTAACAATAATTATTTTAGGATAAAAGATATCTTTGATTTTAGCAACTTGTAAGTTTAAATGGTAAGTGCATGGAATTCATACCTTCCAACGCTGCAGCCATGAAAGTAAAAGTGCAGCAAACAATCTGCTTGATTTGATCTACAAACCCTTGGTACGTAGAGATATCCAACAGAGTCCATATCATATCGGCCACTACTTCCTCCTTGAAAAAATTCAATTTGGTCGAACGTTAAGAGCGGTTCCAGTAAAAGTTCAGTTGTAGGTTGACGAACTGCAGCTTCTCCTAGAAGGAATTGGAGTGCATCTAACGCTCCTGATAAGCCACAGTTACCCAGCTGAAGAGAATTTTGTGGTCCACTGCATGCTGGATAATCAGCCCGAGCTGTTGGCTATGCAAATGAAATGTGGAAAGGTTACATGTATTAATCAATTTAACAAGGTCTTCGTCTGTCACGTACATTTCTCTAGTTAGGTTTACCAAAGTTAAATTAGCATCTTGAACAACAGTTCGTATAACTTTCGGGTTTCGAATATGAGGCCCTAATACTTGAAGAATTCTAAGACTCATGTCCGTAGTAAATAGCCAATTTCTAGTTCCGGTGTAAACGTACAAAGGTTTGCCAAATAGATTGGCTGGGTTTTCGATCAGTCCCTGTGCATAGTAATTCTGAATATCGTTAAGAGCATTATTCGGATCATAAAGTTGGGAATTCTGCCGATTGCCCAGAGTTGTGCATGCATCATCATAAACTTGTTGACTGGTAGTCACTGGTCCGCATCTATAATATGCTGGTTTAAAAAAATCAGATTATAGGAAGGATTTCCAACACAATGCTCAGATTTTCGATTAATATGATTTACTGTGTGAAAACACGGCAATTCCATGAAAGAGGGAGGAATACGAGAGGTACACTTGTTGGGCAAAAGTTCCTCCGCTGGAGAATCCAGATAGGGTGATAAAATTGCGATTTACGCGATAGTTACCTAAAACAAAGGAACAAATTCGTCTTAACGAGATTGGGGGTTTCACATGTATGTAAACACGAGTTTTACTTTCACTTACCCAATCTAACAGGAATGCTTTCACTTTGAGGTCTAGAATGGCTAATAAATGCAAGAAACAGGATGAGCACATGAACAATATAATTTAATTGCGTCATGATTTACAAATCATTCAATTAAACTCATTCGTTTTAATAAATTTTCTACACTGAGAGAAGTTACAAATGGAATGAAAAGTAGTTTACGGTATAAAAGCTTTGTTCTGACTGAGATTATTGTTCTCAAAGGTTTTGAGAAGCATGTTACATTGTGTAACTTTTAGCTCTGACAATTATGATAACTCTATAGTGCACCTTCGCCCTTTCAATGCCATAGATGATAACGTTAATGACATGCATAGTTCATTTGACTTCGTAAATACTGATCATGTTTTCTCAAATGTGTGATTGATATGATATACATTATATCATGCAAAATTCATCCTAAATTGGTTTGTTACCTAAAATCACATAAGTCATATTCATAGCCGGTAAGACAAAGTTATATATGAAAGAACTGTGGTATAGTTGACGACCGATCTTGTTTGAAATTCCTTTGTGCGTAACTTGAATCGTTCGTAGGGAAGGGGAAAAATTACGGACTTATGTACTTGCATTTGGGGTCCTATCATAAACAGCTTTACGAAAACATTGTAAACATGATAGATAAGCTTGGAAGAATAAAAAACTAGCGCAGCGAAACATTGGTCCACGCCCTTCACCTTTAAGATTATACATAAAAATATTACGACTTCTCTTAAATGACTATGATTTTATAATATGCTAGTTGTATGCGTATTTAATGAATCTAATTGCCGAATTGTATTGAGATCTATGAATGTACCTATCGAACTACCTGACAACTTATACAAGGGGTTACTTTACAGATTTGCATAGTTGCAAGCAGCGAGAGTTGACACCAATAACTGCATAAACAAAAATGGAACGAAGACGAAGGAAGGATCGTTATCATTACATTGACAAATCTGAAGAAAAAACTGGATTTCATCTCAAGCTGACTTGCAGTGCAATAAAATTAGTTACAAAACCAAAGAGACTTGATTGAATGCTGCACATGGCACATATTATGTTTCTTTATTCTTTGATATTAAATTACCAAATTATTTGTATGTATGAAATAAATTCATGCATACATACATAGATAAATGAATTTTACTATCAGAACACAACTATGTCAATTGCAGCCTACGTGACATTACGCGAAACTCTCAAAATATTTGGTCATCTCATCGCTCATCAAATTTCATTGTTTAATATTTAATTCGTTAATAATAGCGAGGAACAAAGAATCTACATTACAGCTACGACTCGAGTCTCGAGAATATTCACTAGTCGAGTACCTTAACAATGAACAAATCTTAATTCTAAAACTGCATTTTACTTTTTCAGGTTATCAATTCCATCTTGAAGCCTTCTCAGCGGATTTGATGATTTTTTAGGCTTCTCCTTCGGTGCATGGAAAACTTGTAAAGTCTTATAATGCTGGAGAATATTAATTGTATCTAAAATATCTAATTTATAGTCCTTCGAAATCTTTTCAATAGTGTACGTGTCACGATCATTAGCGTGATAAGCAACAAACTCTAGTATTTGACGGAGACTAGCTTTTCCAGGAGGGATGACTTTAGGTTCTTCATGACCAAATACGGATTGCACAGGTGGTGTTCTTTCAACTGGTAATCTACTTTTCGCTATAACTTCAGGATTATCACCAGCTGAAGTTATGTAGACTTTTGACAAGTTTTGGAGCAGGCGAGGATCACTTCTATCGGTCTTCAATTTCGAGGGATCTGTGGGGAGAGAAAGCACACACACAATGTAAAATGACTGATTTATGACACGAATGACATATTCAAAATTCTTCATCCAAGCTAAATAACAAAGTTTGGCGTACCACTCATTATGTCGTCCATTATTTTTTTCATGGATGGATGCGGTGGAGCAGCTGTGGGCTTGTCTTTTGAAATCACTTTCATGGCACGCTCCTCCACATTGTAATTCTTCATAGGTCTGATGAAATGCTTTCGAGCAGCACTCGTGGCTGCACCCATGATGCTGAGTTAAGAGAGGATACCAAAAACCTCACAAATTTCCTAATGCGATACCGCTGACCTGAAAAATTAAAACTAATTAGGACGAGAAGGAATTAAATGAGTAGAACTTCGACTTTTTGTTAGGGATGTTACATATATACACGTGTGTGACTTTGGATCTCGATGCAATGACTATGATGTTTACAATGTACAATGTAGAAAAGCTATTCCTGGTCTGGAGAAACAACTCGCGCTACGAAAATCTGTTAGTTCCACCCCACCGTCAACCGTGGTTGTTCCATATAATAAGCGCGTTTTATTAACAATGCTGGCTTCCTGCGGTAACAAGGCAGTTAATTTATGTAGACAACTTCGTATAGACAACCTCTATTTAAGCGTCGTTTGATTGAGTGACCTGGTGACATTGCATTCAAGCAGTACTAATATCGAAAAACTGAGGATTTTAAGTGCATCATGTTGTAGACTGCCGTTTGTAACGAGAATATGGTGGCATCGATGCCCGATTTTGCATAAATGATACTGAAATAAATAATGACTAATTATGATGATTTGCCCTTGGACTTTATGTTTAATAGGTAATAGGCGCCCGGGTTTTCCTAGGACTGAAATTGAAAGCTTTACAATACGCGATACAGTTTGATTGTACGAATATTAAATTCATTTATTAAGAGCTACATAGTATATTTTGACTTTGACTAACACTTGAGACTGAACAAATATTTCAGACTGTCTTTAGTATGCAAGAAAATATTGACACATCAACGATTCCAGTATACAATGGAATTCTCATTCTGTATGTAAGTTTTAAGGGGATGACAAACTTCAACGAGAAGCGTTACAAAAGGTATCTTCAATGCAATGATTCATTATTGTTTACAAAGCATACTTTTCTAACAACTACGAATCATTAAGCTTTTAAGCTTGGTTTACAGGAAGATTGAGAAGAGTTCCCTGTCCAGTAGGTAAATACGTTACATTTCGGGCTTTCGACAATTGGTATGCGATGTCTTCTGATGCTTCGATTCTTCTCAATTCGACTAAACCCTCTCCTGCGTCGCCAAATGCTTTGGCTAACAAATGGGCAGCCTAAAAGTCAAACCAAACCATAAAAGAATTAATTAATATCCCCATACCTAAAACAATTTGCAAACACCAGGGAAATATATTAAATGACTTACTTGTGTATCTCCTTCTGCTGATATAACGGCAGCTTTCTTTTGTTGTTCAGCTTTTTCTACGAGGAAGCGAGCCCTTTCTGCATCTTGTTGAGCTACCTGTTTCAATTCTACGGCTTGAGTAAACTCTTTCCCGAAAGTCAAATGTGTCTGTTACAAACAAAAGTAGACAATTACATCAAAAACTGACTTGAATAAACAATATAAATGCTAAATATGTTTCCATCTTCAAAACACTTACAATTGAGATGTCATCCAAAATCAGTCCGAACTGTCCAGCTCTTTCATTCAGCGCCTCACTCACTTTCTGTGAAACCAACTCTCTCTGGGTGATCAGCTCACCAGCATCAAATTGCGCAACTGTCGCTTTCAAGACTTCGTTTGTAATGGAAGGAAGAACTCTTTCATCGTAGTCAATTCCCAAAGTAGTGTAAATTCTTGGAAGTTCGTCTGGCACAGGGCGAAATAGAACACGAAGTGTGATGTTGACGTTCTGCAAGTCCTTGGATCCCGTCACAACTGGAACATTTCTAGGTCTGGCACGAATGTCAAATATCATGGGCCTTTGTACCCATGGAATGAAAAAGTGAGTCCCTTCGCCCACAACTTCCTTTTTCACTCCAGTGAATCTGTCAAATATAACGGCACGATGTCCTCCGTCAACTGAAAAGATAATAATTTACCATTACAATGAGATTACAAATTGCCAATCGACTGAAAAACTTCCAACCCTCCTCAAACCGCTGAATACTCAGGCTACTCCACAATAAAAATGAAATTTATACTTACCATTGTATAACGCAGAATTAACAACACCTCCAGCAAGAGCGACTCCAAGACCAAGTTGGCCTATTCTGGTTAGAAACTGGGCAGCCATTCTATAGACAGTTTTAAGATACTAACTAAGAATGCAGGTAATGAATGCCTAAACAAAAACTGGAAAAATATCTCTCAGCAGAGCAGGTGGAATGATAAAAGTGCTAACATGTAATAGATTTCACCACAACAATTCAATATAACTTGACACCAATAGAATTTAATTAAGGATTTGTCCCATCAAAATGAGTCCAATAAAGTTGATACACTACAATGTACAATGAGTACATACATGCCTCTGTCGGCAAGAACTATGCGATGCCTTTAACTTCCCGCAACATATACTCCACTATGCTCAATTTTGTTGTGCACATTGGAACTCTTGGAAGCGTCTTACGTTGCCCTCTATTCGCTCAAAGCCGTACACCATTGGAACTGTGTAGAACAAATGCACGTTGATTTCATTCTGGACAACATTTCTCAGGCATTGCATCATTCATTGTTGAGACCAGGCCCGCAACCACTGGGGACACTGAGACCCCTCTCAGATTTTTGGCAAGCCAATTAATTTTTTACTGCTATCCAAACACCTTTCCATTTCCCGTTTTGGTAACTTGCTAATCACAATAAACCCGACAATCCGAGGTGTAGCGATGTACCTTTAGCGGATGTAATGATTACCCAATCATTGTTGTAGATTCTTTTTGTAGGTTCACGAAGACAAAGAACCAGAAGTGAATAGGTACTCATAGTAAATCATGAATAAAAATGGTCAAAAGTGCATAATAATTTGTATGATAAAAATAATTGAACGTGGAAGTGTTTAACACATTTTGGGGTTATCTGAATACGCAAGGGTCAAACACCGACAG
Source organism: Orchesella cincta (assembly GCA_001718145.1). Taxonomy (NCBI): domain Eukaryota; kingdom Metazoa; phylum Arthropoda; class Collembola; order Entomobryomorpha; family Orchesellidae; genus Orchesella; species Orchesella cincta. Next base: position 130,933 of record LJIJ01000106.1, on the reverse strand, counting down.
GATAACAAAGTAAAGTAATGATTGTCTTTAGCGCAAACGACGTTACTTTACATTACATATTAGGTGTATTTATTTCTATACACTCAGGTACAGAAAGTTTTAAAAACAAATTATTGGTATAATTTACATAACATTATTATGCGTGAATCAGTTGAGAATAAAATGCGACAAAGCCGGATCCAACTTCTTTTTTCTCAGAAAGTAGCGTCTGATCTCATCGCAAACAATTAGGAGGCAAGCAAATGGGACCGCATACAGCCATTCGGATATCCTAAATGAATTACATTAGTACATGTTTGGTATTATTAAGTCCAATACTAAAATGAAAGTATGCATGATATGAGATTGCTTACGAAATTGGCATCAGTCCTGTCACAAATGAGATCTTGGGCACATACAGCAGCAAACCAGCTATCGCAAGCTCTGCACAAATTGCCATGTTCATTTTCCAGTTCCTATAAAGCCCCAATAGAGTGTTTTGTTCAACAAGAATAATACATGTTATAACAATAAGTGACCAGTTAAAAATAATGTTGGAAAATACATGAAAATCGTCTTCCGAAGGCTGGCTGTGTGTCCTTTACAAATCAGGACGTTGGCTACTTGCATCACCACAATCGCAACAAAGAAAACAGATTGGCAGTAGGCCTCTAGTCTTTTCCTAGCATCATATGTCTTCAGAAAATAACAGAACAATGACAATTGAAACATTTTTACTATTAAAGATATTCTTCAGCCATTTAAAGTGGAATATATGGCATTCTTACCCACTCTTGACCAAAAATATCATCTTGAAGGTCATTCACAGACTTGCAGTTCCACAAGATTCTGATGGTAATAACTTTCAATGGTGAGAATCCATAGCACGCCATCGTTGCAAAATAGGAAAAGAATCCAGCTGCCAACTCAATAACGGCAGTTTGTGTGTAAATGTGAGCCATGAGCTGTGATGTAATCATACTAATAGACTTTGGATGCCATGTTCCCCTTAGCACATCAGTCTCCATTTGTTCATAGCATATGGAAATAGCTGGAAGGATATCTGTTCCAAGCACGGTCAACAACATGGCCATACTCGCGAAGGGCTTGGGTATCTCGAGAATAATACTAATTCCGGAACAATACAGTTGCGCAATGTTGTCTGCCATAGTGTATCTGAGTAATTTGCTTAAATTCTCAAATCCGAGCCTCCCCTCTTCAATTCCTTGAACTACAGTGGCAAAGTTGTCATCCAGTAAAACCATATCTCCAATTGCCTTGCTGACCTCTGAGCCAGTAACTCCCATCACGATTCCGACATCTGCTCGCTTGATGGCTGGACTATCATTTACTCCATCTCCAACAACCGTAACTCGATGGCCTAACCGTTGGAGGGATTCTACAATGAGATACTTTTGTTCTGGAGTTGTTCGTGCAAAAATGAAGTCACCATTTTGACTCAAAATGGCATCCAATTGATAAGGTTCCAGTCCTAACAGATCTTGGCCGCAGTAAACTTTCTCTGGCTTTCTCAAATCCTTTTCGGAAGCAACTTTCTTTATGACGTCATTTGCTGTGGTTGGTGGGGCAGTGCTGGGATGCGGCTCAAAAATTCCAGTTGCTCTTGCAATGGCAGTGGCTGTAATAGGATGATCTCCAGTTATCATCACAACTTTAACTCCAGCCTTTTTGCAATTTAGAACTGCTTGTGGGATGGCAGCACGAGGAGGATCAATCATAGACATTAGCCCAACGAATCTCATTCCCATATTCAGGTATTCTGGTTTGTCCGTGTCGTAGTCGTAGTTTTCATTAAATTTATCTCTGGGGAGAAGTGCGTCAGCAAAGCCAATAATGCGGTCTCCAACGGAAGCCAGCTTTTCCAAAATCATGTTAAACTTTGCCTTCCATTTGTCATCAAGTTTGAATGCTTCATCTTTTATAAGAATACTGGTGCATAATTTGAACAACTTTTCTGGAGCTCCTTTCACTGTCAAATAATGCTGGATTCTGCCATCCTCTTGGGGTATATTGTACACAAAAATCTGTAACTTTGTCCGAGAGTTGAAGGGCCTTTCATAAAGTTTCTTGTACTTTCTCCTGTATTTTGTCACGCTTCCCAAGTGAGTTTCCATAAATCTGAGGATTGCAGCCTCAGTGGAGTCTCCTTGAACCTCTCTCCGAAATATTGGTTTGTCCGTTTGATGAGGCTTGAACTTGGCTCTGGAGCAGAGTCTAGCTACACGAGCGAGGGCTTTGAAACCTGGATCATCCAGTTTAAACCGGACATGTCCATCTAAGAACTCTGAGGTGTCAGCTTCAGCAACCCGATCGTCAAACCAAAGATGAGCAATGGCCATCCTGTTTTGGGTTATTGTTCCAGTCTTGTCCGTGCAAATGCAGGTGGTGGAACCGAGCGTCTCAATGGAGTGGAGATTCTTCACAACGCAACTGAGCGACTGCAGTTTTTTGGCAATGAGGGCGAGAAGAATTGTGGAAGTGAGGGCAAGTCCCTCTGGTACATTTGCTACAACTACAGTCATTACGTAAACTAGAGCCCCTTTCCAGTCATTATCCAGCACCATGAACACAGCAAAGAAGAATGAGCCAAAGAAAATTGCTTGAAGAATGAGTAGTCTCACCAGTTTATTCAGTTCCTTCCGAATTGGACTCTCAGACTTGCACTCAACGTTGGTTGCCACCTCTGCCACCTTTCCCATCAGCGTGTTGTTTCCAACATTAACCACAACCGCTTTTGCAAACCCTTCAAGAGCGTAGGTGGAGTAGAATGCCATGTTTTTAGTTTCCAATGGATTATTATTGGTGCATACGGAGCGACGTCGCTTCGGATCCGATTCTCCAGTTAGCCCCGAATTGTCAACGAAAAACTCGTGACTCTCAATAATTCGAATATCTGCTGGAACAACGTCTCCATAACTGAGTTGAATAACATCCCCGACAACCAGCTCCGACGAAGGGATTTCCACAAAACGCCCATTTCTCCTCGCCAAAGTGTGGGAGCTACTGGGACTGCTTGATGAGAGTATTCTTTGGGAGCGCAATGTTTGATAGTGAAATGAAATTGTTGTTACCGTAATGGCAAAAAGGAGAGCCCCTGCGAATATCAAATGTTCTATAATTTTCTCCCGTAAGCAAAACCAGCGAATGAGGAATACAGCCACGCTGAAAATTAGGCAGACCCAGATGAGGGAGTTCAAGCCAAAGACAACAGATTTGAATACATTCCAACATTTCAGTGATGGAGGGATAGTCGGAGATACTATCGCATTGGAGCCATAACTCTCCCTGTTCCTCAAAACCTGGAATTCCGTCAATCCTTTCGTGATACTTCCACCATAGCGATCCAACAACCGCCTCAGTGGAATCTGGTGGACATCCGTGTTCCAAGGAACTTCATTGGTAGATTCCTCAACTTTCTTCAACTGGAGAATTGGCAATCAGCACACAAATTAAAAATACAATTTTTCCCCACAAATTGCACAATTTTTTTTATATGCATCATTATTCCTTCCAACTTACACGGGGATCTGGTTCAAAGCCTTTGTTGAGAATCCCTGCAACGTCGAACCTCGCCGGTCGGATTTTTCCAACCATTTCAGAAAGCAAGATACCATGTACAAATACAGGACAAAGAAATTATCAATAAAGTCAACCCCAGGGAGAAAGGAGTCAATATTTGAGCATGAATAAATGAACTCGCTCTCAGAAGAAGAAGTAGTGTCTCTAAAGGACTCTGGCTTCTTTGTCCCCTGTTTGTGATAGTTTTGATGCATTGATTGTAAAAGTGATTCTTTCTATTTCGCACAACAATATGTGCACAAAAAAAGATCTATATATTTTTTACAATTAGGGAGGATGTCTAAATTAATCAATTCAAATTGAATTCGCCAATAACTGGTTTAGTGGGTGGGTGCAGTGGACTGCTGGAGCAAGTAAAAGTAAAATATATGGTGTGATCAATGTGCTAGGATGATCTAGTTGTTGTTGTGCCAAGCTAATTTCAATGACTGAGAATAAGTTGCAACGAGTGAGATCATTTATGTACGCAGGTAGTTGTGTTCATGAAAAAGATATGCGATGATGGTCGTCAAACGGCAAAGTCAAAACAGTTCATCACATCATTTTCCCCGTTTCTCTGAATAGGAAAAACATTCTTGGAGCATCTTGTTGTTCACGTTTGTGGCAATGATTGAGATTAGGGATTCAAATTATCTGTTTCATTAGCGTCCACTCGTGAATTTTCAATACTGAATTCTTCGTTTTGCTTGACAACATGAGGCTCACGGGAGGACATGAGTGTGTGATTAGTCAACTAATTGGACTAGCATTATCATATCATTACACTCAATGTGAGTTGAATGCTTCAAATTTTGTCAAAAAGAACAGCGACCACTGCTTTTTTTCCAATGCCTCATCATTAGAAGCGAGTGAGTAAACTCAACCTTTAAATTCGCAACGCAGTTTCTTCGTTATCTTGAACAAAAGACCAAGTTGAGCTCACTCTGGTGTGATTAGTTTTTTAAACACTTTTATTAATTAAAATTGAATGCAAATTTTGACGTTGAAACTGCTCATTCATTACATAATTATTCACTTGGAAGAAAGGAATTATTGTTACACGTGACTTTTTGATTTTGATTTTCGACATGCCACAAAAACGATGATTGCGACGAGAACAAGAGCAATTCCAATAGCCATGAAAACCCATCTTACTATATTAATGGTTTTTATGGGGGACTCTACTCGATCTTTAAAGTCCTCCACGTCGACTTCAGAAATCGCCGCTTCCTGTTTATCAAGTCGGTGATTTCATTAGAATATAAATAATAGAAATAATTCAAAATATAATACTCATGTATTAAGTTCGAACTGACCTCATCAACCCAAAGAATAGGGAATAGCATTCCGTCGTCTGTCACATTAGCAAATTGAGCAACGTACTTCCTTTTCACTTCCACATTTACTTGAATCCTTTTATGAGCTTCAAGCAAAAGTCCAGTTCTCTGTGAACATTTAAAAAAAAGCCATTTCAAGATGTCCTAATGGCTTGAAAAAATTTGTGTACTGATTTCTAATTGCTAACATGTTCAATGTCAATTGTTGTCTCGTGTTTTTCTCTACTAGGTTCAAGTCCCATTGCTAGAGAGAATCCTTCAAAGCCATCCAAAAAGTGAGGTGTGGACAAAATAATTGGGGCACCTGCAACATTTTTAAAATGTTAGAATTCCAATTTAACAATAGAATCACAAGTGATCAAATGAAATTAATTATTGCATTACCATTTCGACAAACGCTGACATCAATAATACCACTTCGGCACTCTGTCGTGTTTTCGCGAAGACAGTAGCACATGTTTTCTGGGTTTTGGTCGGGTCCTTGCAAAAGTTGTCTGGATGGGGCGAAGCGATACGCCTTCAAATCTTGAACAGTTCTTTCCTCCTTGAAGGTCAATTCAAGGGTTCGGCACAAATCTGTGTTAAATATAACGATTGGATTCTCCTTTTCGAGAAAGGGTGGAAAAATACTTCCATCTGTCCCTGTCAATGCGTTGCACTTCGAGCTGTTCCAATACGTGAGGCTTGGACTTCCGTTCCAGTTCTTTATTTGGCCGAATTGACTTGCTGCTTTTGTTCCACTGTAAACTTCAAATTCTCCATCCGTTGTTCCATTTCGTCCCTTGTAAACTCCGAAACGGAAGCCATCAAATTCGGATGGAAATTCGATAATGACACCAGGTAGCATAGATTCGAGAGCTTTGAGAGCTAGGAAACTGCTCACGTCCCAACCTGCAAATGTGACGTCGCCAACCCTCACGTCCTTTTTAATTAAATGCTCTGTATTAACAAGATTTCCAATAATTGCTAAAAACTGGTCAGCAGTGCCAGGCGGGGAACCAGGAGGAACGAGTCCCGCAATTAGCCCCTCAGCCATTTTAATTACAGCCTTTAAAAAATTCATATAAAAATGCATTATTACATTTTCTTTAAGCCAGAATTAGATTTATATTGGGGTATATATTATATTGTTGTGCATGCATACAATAAGTGGAAGATTGACAACGTTGACAATATCATCTTCACTGAGATCACCCGATTTCTCCTGATCGAAGAAATACGTTACATTCTGCTCATATTTCACTGTCTGTTTGCAGGTGCTTGGGTTTCTGCATTCTGAACGTGGGTCAATTTTTTGGCGTCTTTGCCTATTTTTCAAACATTAATGAACCATTTACTTAACTGTTAATGAAATTGAGAAAAAACTAAAATAATTACTGCCAAAAAACTATACCTGTAAGCATATGGGCCCAATTCTTGCAACTTTGGCATGACGAGTCCCTGCGACTCGATAACTTCGTCGGCATTTGTTACATTGAAAATGTAGAAATTAAGATAGATTGGAGCCTCAATGTCAGCCCACTTGTTCCAAGTGTCTGACCCTTTCAACAGTCTCAGCTCCTACATAAAAAAGCAAGATGTTATCTTGCAACTAAAATCTTTTCTTAGAAATTATACAAATATAAAACTGGGCATACCTTTTCAATGGTTTTCTCTACGACATTGGGAAAAACAGCGAATCCTAAAACTCCTGCTAAAATGATTACGATTGCGCCAATGACGCTCAAAACGATAGGAGATGTCTGCATTGTTAATTTTTCTAATTTCTAATTAAGGACGCCTCCAGAAAAAAGTTAGTTCCGAAAAACCTGAGTTACTGTCGTCCAACAACAATACTTAACCGCGAGAAGGCTGGACACACACTAAACTGATTAGCATCATGGATTGTATTGTATTGCTTTATTAACGTGTTAAAACGGTATCAACCAAATAAATTGCTGGTCTCCCTACCCATAACACGGGACAATATAAATTGCCAAAAATCATTCCATAATTAATAAACATTTCATACATACATTAAGCCGAGTCGCAAACAAATCCAAAACGATCAATACATAAGTCTTAATTCATAATCAAACATTCATTCCAAAAGTCGTGAGCAAATATTTTAGTCTAATACATATTATATATACTAACCATTTTCAACAGACCATACAATAGCACAGAAAAATCCATGCATACATAATAAAAATTCTACATAAGTGTTAGGCCTACCACCTAGAAAATTCTGGATAACGGTGGGAAGTGCGCACCAGCAGCAGTTTTCTGGATTATCGGATTTCCATTTTTATCAAGGACAATTCGCATGTTACATTGCAAAAAGGACTTGGAATTAGGGGTTTACATACTTTACGTAGTGATTGATCACTGAATGATATGATATACTATATACAAATTATGATGAGGTCAGGAGTCCATCATTAGCGGACAAAGGGGGCAAGGCATGCGTACGTTATTTTTCGTTAGAATTATTGTTTCAAGTATGTTTGCATGGATATGTTTGCTACTATCTAGTAACATATATGTTGCATTAAATATTTGTGCTCTGATTGAGTCTTCTTATCTTGCGGGATATCCTCTTAATCATCCTGTTGCGTACATGATGGCTTGATCATAAATGCTGATTACCAATTGCAAAAATCTCTGTCAGTTGTTCAGATGAAAAGAATGCAAAGGTTAATACAAAGTTTGTATTACAAACTTAAAGGTCTTAAATTTCATTAGGTTATCATGATTATCATCATAATTCGTATAATTCATTGTCCAGACTTTTTTGTCTAATCCCTTAATTTCACAAAAATAGATAGATGGTTCAATGCAACCGTGTAAATGAGGTTAACATGCCAAATATTTAAAAACTTGTATTGTAGTCGGCTTTATTAGAACGTGGTACGAACATAATTAGGCATATTTACATTACTATAAATGCAATTTCAAGAGTGGTAATTTTGTGTTTCATTTTGAGAATAAGGCTCTTTCATCCTTTTTAGTACGGAGCTATTTTGTCCAGGTAGGTGATGTGCTTCTGGAGAATTTTTTGTACAAGCCGTTTAAATTTGAGCTTCTTTTTCAGCTTCTTAATTTTCTTCTTCTTCTTCTTGCGGTATTTCTTGTAATCTAGTGAATTGTTGAAGAAACTCATTGTTAAATAAAGTTATACAATTAAAAACCCAGAATTTGTAACTTTTTTGATTACGTTTCGAGTTGAGAATCTCTTCATCAGTCAAATCTCCAGGTTTCCAGCCGTATGGATGACTCACACCAGGACCTGAACCATATTGATTTGGACCTGCACCATATTGATTTGGACCGCCGGCAGTCCAACCGGAAACTGGGCCCCAACTCCATCCAGAGTCATAATGGTGGTGATTGTTGGCTAGCCATTCATGATAGCTAATCGATTATAGCATAAAATTTCATTAAAGCTCATGTCTACATTCCATTCTGGCATTTATTTTATAATTTGTAAAAGTGATATAAAAAGATTCTTATCCTGGTCAGCAGCTTTCTTAAAGATGAAATGAAGATGAAGTAATAATAGATGTTTTCAAGTTCAAAAGTTTTTATCTTTCATAATATTTATGTATGAATGTGTTTGTGTAATAATATGTAAAAAAAAATGTTATGTCTGGTGAAATTAGATTTCATTCGAGTTGAAAGTAAAAACAAGAGTAAATTTCATCATAATTTCGTGCTATGAAAACACTGTTGAATCGTTTTATTATTAACTTGATACACATCAAGTAGGTATATAAATAGGCATATAGAGTTAAAAAATAAATAATATGATTGATGAATAAAATGGTAATGAAAGGAAAGATACAAGATTGAGAAGAAGAGAGCGGTGATCCTATTGTAGATAGATAAGTAAGAGCAGTAAAAGATAAGATATAAATATGTGTATTTTTGTAAACAACGTGTGTCTAAATGAAATCATCATGATCTTGTCTATGTAGAAAACAGGTACATAATAGTATAGTCAAGCCAAACACTATTTTCTTTGGCTAATATACGTTTTTGAAAGCTTACAGTTGTGAATCCAAATAGGCACTTGTTATCAGCGTACACGCCAATTTGAGCCTTTGTTGCAAATGATTCAATAGAAAATTTTGAATGATCTAGATGATCTACTACACATGTATCAATTTGTATACAACTCTTGTCTACCACCACTCAAGCGCTTGGATCTTTTTCTGTAGAAGCATGCTAAACAGTTTCTTGAGCTCCACCTTGTTCTGCAGGACGGCAATCTTCTTTTTCGCTTTCAGCTTGAGAATCTCGTACTTGAGGCGATGCTTCTCGTGCTCGATAAAAGCGTCCCATCCCCAACCATTTTGCTGTCCCCAGCCACCACCTCGGAGGTGGTGCGGTGGTAACTTTTGCTTGACAAATCCAAAGCTTCCAAATTGCTTGTGAGGAGGAGGGCCATGTCTGCGGGTCCGCATTCAAAAATATTGTCACTCTATTTGTTTCTTTCTCCCATTTACAAAACTTGCGTTTACAAAAATTAGCCATTTTATATTACAAGGATTAGTAGTCCTTTACAACAAAATAAATTAGGTGAGGAAGAAGCTGACAGCTAACTTAATCTACAATTTATCATATAAATCCCTTTCAAATAACATTTCATCATGAATATTATTAGACCAGCCAACATTTTCTCATAATAAAATCGTTTAATATTGCACATGAAATAAATTATTAAATAAAGTATGTATACAAAAATAAATATAGGTGGTATAAATAAGAAAGCATCGGAAGAAAATACACGTATACAATGTATATATATCCCTCTTAAATGAACTCCAGGAACTCAATGACCTTGGTCACAACTTGAGCTCCAACCTCTGCCAAGTTGTATTTGAGAATCTTTTTCCACTTCTTTGTCCGTTTTACCATCTTGAATAGCTCAATACGGAGTTTTTGAACCTCTGGGTCATCATCCGGGTCATACTCCTTGTCATTATCATAGTAAGGCGGACGATCATGCTCGTGATTATGAGGAGGACGTTGAATGTGAGGAGGACGTTGCACATGGGGTGGAGGATGACCCAACCTTAGTGATTCACCAGGGGGTTTCTCTTTTAGACTTTGCATGTTCTTTTTATTTTTGCATGTGTTACACTTTTGTGCCTTATATATTACTCGTTACATCAAAAACTTTGCTCATCAATTTACAATTCCTGTGTCACTTTATCGTTAGCATGTCAGATATTAAACTGTTTTTAACTAGGTGCGTGTTGTTATATACGTGTTTATGTATAAAGTGTGTGGAAGAAGGTTATTTAAAAAAAAAGTATTTAAAAGGGAAAGTCAAGATAACGGAAGTGATAAAGGTTTTACTTACGATCCATAGCCACCCGGGCCACCGCCATGTCCCCATCCACCTTTGTCTTTTGCTCCTTTCGTAATTTCAATGCTAAAGGGCCAAAGAAGTCTAGACTCTGGTTGACGACCTTCCTCATCATCTTCATCGATGGGATTTGGATCCCCATGGAGGGGAGTTTTTGTTCTCCTATCCATTTTCATGCGTTTCCGCACCCTGTCATCGAATCCAGGTGGAAGGTTGATTGGTCGGGATCTTCCAGTATCCCTTGGACGGCTATTGCGACGTCTCTTCTTTGAAGATACAGGCCTTTGCACCTCTTCTGATTCATCATCCTATTTGAATTCAAATTTAAAGTTATAAGAATCATAATAATAATAATGTCTAATCTTTTTGCATAATTGTAGTGTGATGATGAATGAAAGTGAAAACGAGATATAAAATCTGCAGTTGGCATCTGTTTTAACTGCACCATAAAAAGTATGCATAACTATGTACACATGCATAAAAAATTATCTCGTCAATAAATCTTCTTCATTATGGTTAACACGATAAAGATGGTTTAATAGGAGTTAGCATTAAAAATTGAAAGAGAAAACAAGCTGAATAGCTCTTTGCATGATAGGATGTTTTTGAGTCATGGTGTGAACTGGGATATCGAGGTACACATGTAAATTAGTAGCGAAATAAATGCTTGTGAACTCAAGATCTACGAATTTTATAAGCATACTAACAAAACTCTTACTATATACGAACTCGAATTTCATGTAGAGGAAATCTATATAATCTGGCCCTAGTACTAAATTATTGAAATGACTATATCGAGTTCAGAAAAAAATGGTTGTTTTGCATTTCATCTTGAAACTTTAGCTGCATGACTGCTTTTGTCATTCTCGGCATCAATCAAATCTTGAAGCTTTAGTCTAAAACCTGCTCTTTCCTGCGGGTATTGAGGATAGGATGTCGCTTGCATGCATAGCAGTTGCATTCACGTTGAAATATGTTTGTCAAGATTTTAAGAACTGGGCTTAAGTATATAATGTCGCCTTATATTTAAGCCCAAAAATGTTATGCTAAAAACCAACCAATATCAACTTTCACTAAGCCGGAAGACACAACTTACATCTTCATCCGATTCCATACGTCTCGCTAATCCAGCGCGAGAGGAAAACCCCCGTCCAACAGTCTGCTCGTCGTCATTTGCCTGGCTTACGGAGAAAGATCGCCCTTCCGTCGAGGCAAATGGGTTCAGCACACTACCATCATCACTGTTCACAACGATGACCGGAGGCTCCCTGGATTCCTCCGCAACATAATACTGAGACTCCACTAATGTTTCACAGAGCACAAGGGCGAGCACGACCACTACACTCAACGAATGGAATTTCAACCTGCTCCCCATGGTTGAAATTTTTCCTCAAAGACAATTCATACAGAAACTTGATTCATACAAAATATTCTATTTTCACTTTTTATTTCAGAGAGCTTTCCGTACAATGTTTTATAGCTGAAAGAAACCAAAAATCCTTGGAGGAGTGTGATCAGTTGCAGTTCTATGTCGAGACTGGGAGCTATCACTTATTTGTACTCTGCAAACTTGGCAAATCCTAGGTCAGAGCTAAAGAATTAACGAGTGAGAAGCAATGACCTAAACGTGAATATTTTCCTCTTAAGTGCATACACACATGCACACGTACATACATAGTGATTCATGCCCATCACCTAGTACCTCCACTGTATTTATTAAAGCCAATCTAACATTTTCAAGCTCAATCAACCAACATCATCTCGCATTTCTCATTCACTCTTGTTTTTTTTTTGCCGAAACCAACCGGTTTCACTAATCTTGAACAGACTGGCTTCACCGTCATATGTGCAGCTTCCTCCCTTTTTCAAATAAAAAAAATCACATTTTAGGACCTCAAAAGACCATAATCATTCTTCGCTGTGTCGAGAATTTCCTTCAAAACTAACGCTAAGAAGATGATCATGATGATGAATATTACGGCAAAGTCGTCTACACATTTGATATTACTGCTTGCTAAACGGTACTCAGTCATGTGGTTGTGGTAAACCATTGTCTTACAGCATTGCATATTGGGTTGACAATGAAATGCTCAAATTTTCACCAACTCAAATACCAGATTATGTATGCCCCTTAGAGCTTCAGTTCTGCTTAGCCATAATGGGATAGCGCATTAGCAAAGCGGTTAGTGGTTTTGGGGTCACCAACAACATTTTATTATCCCCTATTTGCTATTTCATAAAAATCAGTCTTACTTTTTGTGGTGTATCTTTATAATGCATCATTGCTAATCATTATAATTTCTAATTCAGATTCAGCCGACGCTATGCTATACGTACATACACGTGTGTCAGTTTCCATTTTCATCTGATATATTTTTATAGAGAAAAATGGAAATCGATTCACATTCAACATTTGAAGACTATCACAAAGCACGTACGTCATTACGTCTTGCTGCTCATTTATCATTTTGTTTCATTTTCCATCTTTACTCAAACTTTTTCTCTTGTCAACCACGATGGTATGCCACGGCATTCGTTGAGTCATAATAATGCAGCCGTTAACTAAACTAAATCATAAATAAGTATGTTTCGGTTTTTTGTAGATAATTTGTTCACCTACAAAAAATACCCAGAAAGCCTCGTGACAATCACATATTATTATTATTAAAGAACAATAATTACGAAATGGCTTTATAAGGCTTTCCCTTTTTGAAAGTCACATAACATTCGCATTAATAGGGAAATCATTGGTACTGACATTGACGACTATTACGTGAGTTGAAGCTCTCGTTGTCACGCTCAAATGACTCGTCATAAGAAATAATGAGAAGGTGGATGATGTCATGATGCTGCTTTCTGTTTGTTTCTGCCTACTCTCTTTGTCTCTTGAAGCTGCTGGGTGTGAGAAAAGGCAGCTAGAGGTTGGCTATATAAGATCTGATATGATATGAAATGCATTATCGCTCTTTTATGCAACCTAACCCGGATATCATCAGCTGTTCTATTGCAAACGGAAGGAATACTGGTTTTATACAGAATCTTATACGAGACTCCTCCGAGAAACCTTACATGTTCCCATCGCGCTCTTGAACGGGAATAATATTGATTTTTACGTGAATACAAGGAAATAAAAGGCGACGCACATTTTGCATGGGATACTACTATATGCACACGATCTACGTGTAACATTGAACATCAACCCATTCAAGGGAAACATGTATGTTGTAATGTACTTGGATTTTTGGTAGTATTCATTTTTACGATGGTAGTGCATACACACTATATTGCTTCAACGAAACCAAACCACATTCTTCATCCCCGTCTTTTGTTGCGTACATTACCACTCACTTGTCCTATTATATGCAATGCACCATTCGTTCTGTCCAAATATCACAAGACAATTTTTTTCTCTTCAAGATCTGATCTTTTATATGTTTGTTTTACTTTACGTACAAAGTACAAAACAAATAAAATGTTCTGCATTATAGTGTTATCCTTTGCTTGTTCACAATAGCGCATCTCTTGCAAGACAATGGACAATGATGGAAAAAGAGACAATAGTGCAAACAAGGTCAAAACGGACTGAACAAAAGCTGATGCATTTTCTCCGAGCTTTGAGTTTCATAACTTAATTAAAACAATATGACTTTCATTAAAAATGTGGTAGTGCATCTTCCACAGCAGCAGTTCAGCGCAATTCATTGGTTGTGTCCAATTATTATTAGTCAAAAATTTGTGTGTGAGACGAATATGTTGAACTAGGGACAAAAAATGAGAAAGTTTGTGACGAATGCGCTAATGTGTTGTCAGTGCGGGGTTGATATGAGGTGCGCCATCATGTCGATCTGGCTGCTGGCAGTCAGCTTTCTGAGTAGTCTTGATTTCACTAGAGGCGAAAACAGCACGAGAAGCGCAGAGATTACAATGCAGTACAAAGAACGTGCTTGGAGTGAGTGGACACATCAAAGACACAAAAAATATTAATATGATTTGTCATGTCATGATTATGAATGAGCTCTCCACTCTATATAGATTGGTACCCGACCGAGCAACTCTGCCCAGATCTCCAAGAGGCAGTTGCAGGAAGAGACATTGACACGGCCAACTATCCCTACAAGTCCGTATTCCGATTTATAGAGTCGGACCACCTGCAGACCGTTGGAGGACCTTGGGCAGAGCTCCCTTGTTTTCTGGAGGCAAATGGACCTCAAAGAGTATTGAGTACTGCGCTAATAGACGCCATTCATCAGGACAATCGACCCTGGAACTACTTTGGTGCTGAGAGATGTGAAGAGCATATAAAGCTCCGACTTCCGGAGCCAATCTTTTACAAACGAAATGGTGGGCTGAGTGTACCGAAAATCATTTGTCGAGTACCCAAGTCAAAAGCCAGCTCTAATGAGATAACTGGCTCAATGTACCACCCGTATATTTGGCAGTTTGAGAAGGGAAAACTGGGCCTTACCTTTTCCAGTTTTAATTTGTCACTAATTCAGCGGCCAAACTTGACATCGGTCACAAATAATAATGATTCTAGTCACGGCAATACCTATAGTCAGTACTGGCTGGCGCCAGACTCTAGTGGAAATCAGTTTGTTCAAATTGTTTTCACCACCTACTATGGTTTGTACTCTGACAACTATAAATTCCTTTCTAATGCAATCATGATGGTTATTTACAATGCTAAATGATAAACAATTTTTTATGCTGGTAAATACAACAGAAGGGAAATGTACTCTTAGAGTGCAGCAATATTTGATAGACACTGAGAGGACGCTTTGTGAAGGTGCTAAGCAGAGAAAGTCATTTCGTCTTTGTGGGCTATACGACTGCGAGCAAAAGGAATCCATTCTCCGCACGCTGGGATTCTGGACGCATCGCGAAGAGCACGTGCAACGTGAAAACCTACTTCAGTCGGAGATACTTCGTTGGAGAAGGGACGATCCAAGCTATTTGGAAATTCTTGTCAGTACTCTTCGAGCCCTCATCATGCCTCTACTTTTTCTCAGTGTATTCTATGTCACACGCAGACTCAGGTAAAAAAACAATAATAATTATGTGTTTTGGGAAAAGAAGTCTGAAATTGAATCTACTTTCTTTCTCACTTTCTTTACAGACTGAAACTTGCTAATCGTCACGCCTCTAGAAATGGTCTGGATCGGCATCGAAATGTTCTCCGTCAGCGGCAGTGCTACTTGCGCAGTTTGATGCGGGAGGGAAACACTAGTTCCTCCTCTGAAAGCTCTGACATGTTGAGACCCTCTCTCATTCTTAACCATGTCGTGTATGATGTTCCAATCAATGAATATCCAGGCTATGACGATTTGCCCCCACCGTACGAGTCAATTGTGCAACCTCCAAGCTACCACGAAGCGACCGCAACGGTCAAATCAAACCGTCCTCCAGAAACTCCATCTCTTGATCCCAACCACTCAACCAGCCCAACCCAGGAGCTGCTCAATGCAACTGGTGATGGTGGTGTTGGAGAGGAAAGCAATGATGAGCACTCCAACTCTCAACTCGACTCAGTCATGGTGGATAGTGGGGTTGATGAAGAAAGAGTTCGCCTGGTTAACCCTACCTCATCCCCTCAGTCGCCAACCCAAGCATCTCATAATCTCTCAGCATAAAAAGCCTATAACTCATGCTAGCATTAAGTATAACGTAACTAAAAGTTTCAAATTATACCACCCATCATATAACCTGACTGTTTAATAGTAGAGGGGAAAAGTGATCTTCAAACCATATTTTATCCTCTGTTAAAATTTCGTTATATGTTAAAACAGCTATATAGTATTATGCATCATGTCCATAAAAAGCCATGTCCAATATTGCAGTCATTGTCAGCTCTTTTCTTGGTTTAAATACTACAAGTTCATTAATGTTTTGTGAAGGTTATATTTGCACTTCACCATTAATGCTAAGAAGTTGGTAGGTTTGTAATGTATGACTAATAAGTAAACATATATATATACATAGTCAAGGATGAATGTGAAAGGTTGAAAAATATAATAATAATAATAATACATTCTCGTTGTTATCCAAGATGCTGTTTTTTTGTCATCTTTGCAAATGCAGAAATTATGTACATACAACAATAATGGTATAGTTGAGATATACCAGGGCAGAATAGGGAAGGTACTCTTGTGTGCATGGAGTGTACCTATGTAGCTTCTTTCTCTGGGTAAAGTCCTTCCTCCGAGAAATGTGGAGCGAGATGTACTTATGTACTGCTGCCACCTCAGTACTATATATTTTCTCACGCAGTTCCAGTTCATTTTCAGGGGAAAAGTCAAGACATGTTTTGGTTCCTTTACGCACACATATATATTATGAAAGATGTATTTATACGCAGCACCTCCTTTACAAGTAAATGTACACAATAATTCTGGTGGAATACGTGTGAGAATGGTTCGCGATTTTAAAATTCAAACTTTAGTTTCAAATCGAATTCGTGACAAAAAGAAAAGATGAATAATTGGATATAGAGAACGGAGTGGTATAACATAATAAATTCGATTTCTTAAAGACTGGATCGTAAGATGTAGCCCATTCCTTGAAAATATAATGGAGTCCTTTGAAACCTCTGTACGAAAGGGTAAGAAATGGGTGAGGGGGCAACTGGATCTAGTAATACTAATTGTAATCCTTTTGTGCACCTGTTTTCCACAAATTGGGAGCTTAAGTCTTACACCACCCGCAGGTAAAAATCATATTATGCACATTTTGTTTTTCCAATTGTGTGTGTGTGTGAAAATTTTAACGGATTTGCTTGTTGGTTTCAACAGAGGAAATCCTAAATACTCATCTATGTCCTGATCCTGTGATTTCATGGGGTTCCAGCAAGTCATCGGAAACTTTCGACACTTCAAAAGTCATTGCCATCATAGAACGATCGGTTAAACTTAAGTACAGGACCGTTTCTTACCTTTCGCGATTTATACCTTGCACTTTTATTGAAGACACGGAAAACGGGCTGTTGGGGGATGAGATCAATCCAAATGAGACTCAAATTAGCATAAAATCTATAAATCTACATACACAGCCATGGGATTTTATGAGTGCTCCAGAGTGCAGCAAGTTGATCATGGTAATAAATTATATTCGCTAAACACTATGCAATATTTTAACTATAGTTAAAACTAACTAAGTTTTTTTCTTTCATTAGTTCAAATCATGGGCCGACTATGGCAAAGGTTATCCTCCGGTGACGTGTGGTCGAGACAACTATGATCAGTATTTGGGACCTTATGGTCACCCAATAATATTGTACTACCACCTCAAAGATCAAGGCATTGCTTTCCCCCTATTTCATCCCAACTATGGACAGAAAAACAGCGACCAAAAGGGTACTCAGGAACTCAAATACATGCTAATCTACTACTCCATTAGAAAGAGTGAGTTTTTAAAAAAACATTCGCAAAATTAATTTCGCATTTGCATTGTAAATTATCTATAATTATGCTAATTTCTCTCTTAAAAGATGGAATGCGTAGCTGTCGATTGCAACAATATGTACTGGATCCCCTTCAAAAGGGTTGTTCTTCCACCGAACCAAATTGCGGAGAGTATGACTGCACCGAGCTGGAAACACTGTACCAGAAGCAATTGGGCAGAATTCGAAGCAGTTGTTCAACGGTTGAATTTTTATCTATTCATAGTAAATGGTGTATTTTACATTTATATTTTTACTGGGCAATGACCTTCGTTCCATGAGAAAAGACGAATAAATTTTGTTAATAATTGTGTTGTAAATGTACTTGGTTGCTTGCAAATTACATATATGCCTTATTTATTTTAAAACTGCATGAAAATCCTTTTGAACTTTTTCACCCTAATATTGCATGTGTTTAAGAACCCGTTCTTTCCTTTTGTGACGTTTAGATTGAATGGAGAAAGTTTGACACGATTTCAGTAGAAATACGTAACGTGACTCTTTCATGTATTATTCTTATGCTAAGTATTCTGCATCATGTTCATTTCGTAACCCACTTCCCATATTTCATTGTAAAGTGTTTTTTCGTTTAAATCGTGCGAGTTCATTATGTAATTGGTACATTTTGCACTACTTCACCATTTTATGGGCTTGTAAGGCAAGACTAATAAATAAACTTCGAGTCAAGGTTGAATGTGAAAGGTTGAAAACAATAATAAAAAATATCGTACATTCTCATTATCCAACATTCTGTTGCTGTTTATTTGTCACCTTTTGCAAACTCAGAAATTATGTATGTAGGTATAACAGTGGAAATATACCAGAGCGCAGAATAGTGGTGAGTCCACCTATGAAAGTACAGTTTCTCTCTCTTCTTTTTCGCTATTTGCCAACATATCACAACTCAAAACTCCTCCGAGAAATGTGGAGTGAGATGTATGTACTCCTTCATTCCACCTCCATGCTATATAATATTTTCTCGTGCAATTCCAGTCCATTTTCAAAGAAGGGTAGTAGGAAAACAAGTTGGCTGTTGCTAGTCGCTTTCTTTGACGTACGTAAGCGTTATTTATTCCACTCAAACTCAATAAAAAATATGTACGGGGGATATACATTATTTTTGCACACAACTCAAATAGGCTGCATATAAATCCATACTCATGCAGACGTACAAACAAGTATGTTAAATCAGCCCTTGTTTTCTTTCTTGGTGGCCAATTACCCGTGTCGTGACAAATATATCAGGGGAAAAGTCAAGGAAATTCCATGATTTCGTTTCTTTATGTACACATAATATATTATGTGGAAGGTGCATATATACGCTGCTGCAGTAGTAGAACTAAATGTACCATTCCAATGAGATACGTGTGATGATTTTGGAATTCAAACTTTAGTTTGAAAAGTTAAATTTGCAAATAGAATGGAGTCGTCTCAATTTGCGATATTGTGCAGAAGGGATAATTAGATGTAGCAGTTGAAACCTACAAAAATAAATGATGGAGCCGTTCGAAAACTCTGTGAGGAGGGGCACGAAATGGAATTGGTGGCAACTGGATCTTGTACTTATTGTGATCCTTCTGTGCTCTTGTTTCCCTCAAATTGGGAGCTTAAGTCTTAAACCACCTGCAGGTATAAAAAAATACATACCTATTATTATTATTGCTTTTTTACAGCATTCTTGCGATGATGTATGTGGTAATTTGAAATGTTTTTCATTGGGTTCAACAGAGGAAATCTTAAACACCCAACTATGTCCTAATCCTGTGATTGCAAGGGGCTTCAGTACACCCGATGCCGGTGACTCGACGAAAATCATGGCGATCGGTTTAGACCAAGTAGCCAAACCTAAGGACAAGTCGTATTCATATTTTGCACGATTTACGCCATGCACTTTCACTGAAGACTCTGATAACACGCTTTTGGGTGCAATATTTGGGGGTGAGAGTAATCCAAATGCGACTCAAATTAGAATAAAATCAATCAACCTGAGCACTGAGCCATGGAAATTCTCTGGTTCTGCAAAGTGCACAAAATTCATCATGGTGAGCATACATGCACTAAACTGTAGGTAAAATATTTAATTGTATGATTATGGAAATAGGTAAACTATTTTCTCTCTCTCTCTCTATAGTTCAAGTCACGGGCTGACTATGGGAATGGCTATTCCTCAGTGATGTGTGGTAGAGACAATTTTGATGAATACTTGGGACCTTACGGTTACCCAATGATACTCTACTACCACCTCAAAGAGCGAGGCATTGCCTTTCCACTACTTCATCCCAACTATGGACCAAATAACAGAGACCTAAAAGAGACGTTTGAGCTCAAGTACATGCTAATCTACTACTCCATCAAAAAGAGTGAGTTTTGTTAATAAAATGTACATACGTAGTAAATGACCTGGTATTTGTTATCGTTATTTTTCTTCTTCTGCAAAGATGGTCTGCATACCTGTCAACTGCAACAATATGCAATAAATCCCCGACAACAATACTGTTCACCCACCGACATAAACTGCGGAGAGTATGACTGCACCGAGCTAGACACACTGTACCAAAAAAAGATGGGCATGGTTCGAAATGGGGACCATCATCAGCAGCGGTTCATCATCGTTAAATCAAAAAACCAGGAAAAGTACCGAGTGCGCAACTTTCTTCGTCAAAAGTTTGTCCCAATCGTTTTCCTCCTCGTTCTCATCTTTGCGTACAAGTCATACATGAAGGCAGGTCTGAGACTCAATGACCCTCTTCCTCTCCAAGTGTCGGAAATGAGACTCCGTCGCTACCAACAGAGGCAAAGCCACAACCTTCATCACCACCACGCACACAACCCACCACCGTATATGAGCAGCTCGGGTGGAGATCAATTTCGTGACATTTACTTTGAGTACGGAAATGAGCATATTCCAGGTCTTCACATTCCATTTGAACCCAATCCTCCTGGAATCACTCCGGTGGACCCACTCCAAGATCCGGATGCAGCACAACAATGCCCCCCTAACAATAGAGCAAAATTCGGACACGGAATTGGAGGTCCTCCACCTTCTTATGAATCTCTTTTCCCACCTACTTACAATGAAGCTACTAGTTCCGCTGATCCGAAGAATCCCAAAGTGTAAAAGTCGCTGAATCTTTAGATACCTTAAAAGTAATATTTATATTATGCATGACATGAGTTACTGAAAAAATCTATATTATATGCGATACATGATACTTAAACATTGGATATTAGTAAGTACGGATAGTATGAAGCTTGTATATGTGAAAATAGATAGGGAACTACTACTATTAATGATTATTACAAAAAATATTCATAAAAGAAGAGTTTTACTATCCTTTCAAGTCTCTAATAATATATTACTGAATAAATATTGCGGGATTGTATAATACTAGCGTAATGCCCTATTAATAATAATATGCATACTTGTTCTTGTAACTTGGTATGTACTTGACTTGACCATAGTATTAAGTATACATATAGCATAGGTATTGTTGCGTCCATTGTTTTTCTTTGTTTCCACCACGGCACGCAGTGACAAAAAAATTGGGTTGACTATCTTAGGGGGTGAACTTTGGTACATGATCTGCATAACATGTTATGTTTGAGCATAAAGTAGAATTGATGAGGACAGCGTCTCGGAATCAAAACTACATGGAATATCTAATAATGAGTGACTATATATGCTTAGCATTTGGTATATGTGTTTGTGTAGCATTTTTCCTTTTTGAATTGGAATCTGATTGTAATCGTGAAGACAGGTGAAACCTGTTTGTATTGTTTTGAATTGAATACCAGGCGACCGTTTTTTTTGTTTTACATAACACACATGCATTCATGGAATATATTCTTATGCTTATATAGCTTCGCAGAGAAAAAGGGGGATGCAGTTGGATGGAGTTAGATAGAGAGTGGTGTAGTAGTAAAAAGCATTCAAAAAAGCTAATGAACAAATATCTCAAGTTGTGACTATTTTGAAGTGAAAAATACATACTTTTCCTATAACATCAATTATCAATACTGCATTCACCAAAACCAATGGACTCCGACAACCGACGCACTACCAACAGGAGCATAACTACTCACTCAGGCTCCAAGGGAATACTTGGTGTGGTGGATGGTAGCAGGGCACAAGACTACTTATGGCTGAAAAACTAATAGTACATCACATGAATGGATATATGTTTATACGACATGAATACATTGAACTACCTTCCTTGTTGCTTTTTTGTACCCAGTTCCCTCTTTCTTTCTCTCCGCTCCTATATTCATCCACTTCTCGCTTTTGCAGCAGCAGAAGAAACTGTTTGTTGAATTTGAGCTATCGTACATGGTACATTGCTGCTGGATGGATGGATTAGTTCATTTCTAGTTTTTAGGTATTACCTATTGATGAAGATAGTGCGGTTTGGTTTTGTAAAGCTTCACTTTGCAGCAGCCTACCCTTCTCTCTCTCTCTTCTTCCTCCTCCTGCTGCTTCTCTCTCTCTCTTGTCTTCGTGTCCAAAAATGTAATGAGCCAAGCGGTCCCACCAACATAAGCGCATAAGCCAAGGCAAAAGGTAGTTTTTACGTAGAAGTCTCAACTGCTCTTTGTATCTTTTTCAATTCCCAATATCCCAATGTTTAACAGGGAGAGAGCATTATTGCATTGAACATTGAAAAACGTCTAGCTGCTCTTGGTCTAGGCGACCTATGCATTTACATGTAGTAGTAGAGCTTGAGCTTGTCGTTGTTGAATTGAGTATTGATATCTTGATGATGATGATGGTAGAGAAGCATAAAAGGGAACATGCTTTTCCGAAAAGGAATAATATACATAAGCTTCACGAATGTATGCGTAAATGAATAATTTTTTTGAGAAGGTAGTTGATAGCACAACTCTACATTTTCAGCTAGCAACATGCTTCGATAGCTTAAATATCATTTTCCAATTCTCATCAACATCTCTCTCTCTTCTTGTTCCTTTTTCTGATGCTGTTGGATGATGATGATGATGATAGGATATTGGCTATTTTCCTTTGAGCTATCTTACAGCGCATATAACATTTTCTGAACATTTTAAACATTGCATTGCAAGAGCACTTTGTCCTCTTGCTATTTGATTATAGTGATAGCACACATACATAATAAGTACAGCGATTCTCCTGTTACATTCTCATGTTATCGTATTCAATTCACAAAAATATTCACAACCACCAACCACCATCACCACCCGGGTTCATGAGTAGTACCTTGCAAAGTTCCAATAATTCAATGCTCTTCTGCATGTCTCACCTCTTGAGCAGCAGCATTTCTTCAACCAAAACGCTCTTCGTTTATGGATCAATTCATTTTTCATTTCTGAGAGAATAATATTTTGGATAGCTTCACTAGAGTTGAGAGGAGTAGTAAGTAGTCGTCGACGTAGTGGACTCGGAACGGTGTATTGATATTGGATTGCTTGCATATAAGCTCGTGTTCATCATATAGCTCAGGTTCATTTCATGATGTTTGAAGCTTCTTTGAACTGATGATGATGATGGTCTTTTCCCATTCTCTCTCTCTCTCTTCTCGTCGTTCCGCTCAACTTTCAATTGAATAGCTAAATAGCATAAATAGCTCTCCACCAGAAAATATACGGTAATATGCGAGGACTACCAACAACCACCAATATCCAAATACCTCCTCAACAACTCTCATGAAAATGTAGTTCTCCTGAGCTGAGCTGTGTAGAAAGAGAGGGATCAGGATCTGAACACGGCGAGACAGACGAAACAAATTTTTGTTATTTTTTGTGTGTTTCTTGTCTGTCGCTCCTTATTTGGTAGCTCTATATAGTCTAGTGCTACTTATTTATTAGCACTCTACTACACTACCACCTCTCTATCTACTGGGTTGACTCTTGTTCCCCTCAATAATTATTCATATTCGTCATCATCCTCCTATTCTCATGAATAGAAATAAAGAATTTCTCATCATATAAATTGTCCCTCCTCCTCAAAAACGTTGACCACCACCACCATCCGCTTCTTGGGATACTTTGATGATGAAGCAACAATGAATCATTATTACTACTACGCTGTTTCTACAAATTGCCTAGTTCAATGGACAACGTCTTCCGCAACCTAACAATTTTATTGAGAAATTGTCAATTTTAAAGTCAAAATTAAATTTTAAATTTTTTTACAAAAATTCCAACCGCTGGAGAAATGTCATTGGCATCTTGACAAGCTAATGTCTTCCACCTGTGCTTCAATGTCTGAGTCTACCATGTAAAACAAGAGATATGCAAATCAACCGAAAAAAGTGCAAATGAATGAATGTTTTGAGTGATTTCTTTTTCAACCAGCACGTGTCTTATCAAAGCTGGCATCATATATATGTGTAAAGCTGATTTGATGAAATTTGTGTAAATTTCACGTAAGCATTTTTTTCTACTGGGAATTTTCCCGTTGTATGGAACGAAGTGTGTGCAAATCATTAAACGTGGAAAAGCTGGAGTCTTCACGGAAAAATTCAGTGATGAAAATGGAGAGGAGGCAGAAGTACCTTGAGGAGGTGTTGAAGAGGCAGCAGAGACAAATTTTCAAAATTTCCAAAGAGTTGGAGATTCACAGGGATTTTTTAAATCTTCAGTTTGGTAAGGGAAGATAGGAATTGTTTTGATTTTGTAGGCAGCTTTTGTTAAAATGTTTTTACATTATTGTTGCGGTTTTTTGTTTTGCAGAGTCGTTTATGGACTTTCTGTTTCAAAATGGAGGTCAAATAATTCAGGTCGCAGGGAAAGATGGTCATGATGAGGAGACTGGAATGTTTTTCGCCATGAAAAAGGAAAGGAATAATGGTGCCAAAGAGGAAAGGAATGAAGAGGGAGATGAGGAATATGCAGAGGATGAAAGGGAAGGTGAGATGAGTAATGGGCATAGGAAAGAATCTCATGATGGAGGTGACACAGAGGATGGAGAACCACTACCAGCTCCACAAGCCATATTAGGATCTCCCTCTGCAGATTTCTCCTCAGAGGAAAATGCAGAGTCTAATGGCCCTTTTCAAAAACTAAATGGATCTCGCCATCATCACAATCAGGATCGTGAGCAAGGACGTGGTCACAATAGCAGAAGGTCATCGCAAAATGTGGTTTCATCCTCAGATGCCCAAAATAATGGGGATGTTGACTTTGAAGAGGTAGATTCCTCAGGGGAGTATGATGATTCCGGAGATATGAATGCAAACCCAGAAATGATGAAATGTAAGAAATTTTAGATAGATTTAGGAATGCATAATATTTAATATTATCGCAAATTAAAATAAGTTACAAATTACTTTACATTTAGATGACATGAATCATTTCATGTTTTCACATTTTCTGGACGGAAATGGAGAGGAGGAGAATGGGATGGATGATTCTTATAATGACGAGGAACTGGGGATTTATGATGGTATGTGTATATTGTAATGTTTAGCTTTAAAGCAATTATTCCCCTTGACCTTCAGAGACTTTGGAGATTAATTAATTTTCAAATTTGAAGGTGACGACGATTTGGGAATGATGGAAACCAGCAGAGCAATAGTGACTGGACGACAACTGCCATGGTCAAATAATGTTAGCAATCGGAATTCTTCCTCAAATTCGCATCATCATCATCAGAAGCCTGCAAACAACAGTGTTCCACTACCAATGACAAATGCACCACATAATGAGCGCACCTGTCGCTACTGTGGTAAGTAAAACGTGAATATGGGTTTTTAACGAACAAGCATAATATTCAGCGTATAGTTTATTGATAACGCCATGTTTTCATATAGGTAAAACCTTCCACTGGAAACAAAGCTGGGTGATCCACGAAAGAACACATACTGGAGAAAAGCCGTATTTATGCAAATGTGGAAAAGCCTTTTCTCAAAAATCAAACATGAACACCCACGCAAAATCGTGTGCTCAGGCCATGACTGCGCAAAAAGGAAAGACAACAGTATTTCAAATGAAGTGCTCTCACTGTCAGAAAATGTTTACGCACAAGAAAAACTTGGATCTTCACGTGGAAAAGTTTCATCCCGAAGTTCTCAACTTGTCGGTGAAGCCATCATCCTCTTCCTCCTCACCAACTTCCTCTCACTACCACAATAACGGCAATGTCGATGCAGAACTCTCAGCGGCGGCAGCAGCCCGTGCTCAGGCAGCTGAAAACGCAGCCATTCTCCAAATTCTCAAATCTGCCAAATATGCTTCCTCTCAAGTTACCAATAATAGCTCCTCCATGAACAACAGCCAACATGGGGGAGGGTCTGTGTCACCTTCTTCTCTAAACAACAGTAATTCCAACAGTGGGGATATGTCTGATGACCGGAATGGACGTTATCCTTGTCCATACTGCCCCAAACGCTTCCCAGTCAAAGGGACTTTGGAGAGACATCTTCGTGTCCATACTGGTGAGAAACCTTTCCAATGCAGTCAATGTGGCAAGAGATTCACTCAAAAAGGAAGCGTTAAACTGCATCTCGAACGTGTTCACAGATACGCCGTGTCAAACCAATAATAATAATAGCAAAAAGAATGGAGAAATGTAACTAAACAAGTCTCTTCTTTACCCTAAAAGACTGCGTGATCCATGCAACAGACAGCGTTTTCATTTGTAGTGCTTTGTAGAGTCGACATGTGCCCTTTAAAAAATACCATGTCGTTTTGTATTATATTCTTGTAGTGAAGTTAACTAAGGCAGCATACCGTTAAGCAAAGAGATTAATACTTTTTATATAGAAGCCAACGAATCTCTCCTCCTCCTCCACCACACTGAACACATATACAATGCAGAAAGAAAGAAAGAAACATTAACAATAGTTTAAAAGAGTAGTAGTAGTAACGCAGTCCAAACTGATTTCGATATTCGAAACTCTCGAAAACCGAAAGCGTACTAGTTTATAGCGACGATGATAAAAATGTGATGAAGATGATGATAATGATTATAAATAATAATTGTAATCAAAATCATGATTGTAAAGGTTGCCAAAAATATTTTTGTTCTTAACAAAAAAAAAACACAGGAGCAGAGCATAAACTATAGCGTTTAGTTTAGGTTTTCTCATTCCCTTCCTCATTTTACCGGACAAGATAATATTTGTCAAAAAATAATTAGTAAATTTAGGCTTTGTACCATATATTTATGTTGCTACATGTGTATAATATCTACCTATCTGTTATAGGAAAGAAGAAGAGGATGTAACCCGTGTACCAGACTGTGCACAATTTAACTGAGATTACTTAATAACCCATGCATTTAATTTATACATTACGAGTATGTACATAATTATTATGATTACTAACTTAACTACATTTTTTAACAAGTCTGTTTAATTAGTTAGCTAGCTTTAGTTTCAAATTCAACGCAGAAAATAATGTATCATGTTCCAATTCTCTCTAAAGATACTCACCTCAAAAAGGAATCATGACCGAAAACACCGAGCAAATTATAGCCTGTAGAACAAAGACATTTGAATTGAGATTATTTCTTAGGTTATTAGCCCTCAATTAATAATAATTTTACTGGCAATAAGACAAGAACGTCTTGAATTCGATATCACAAAAATTCCAGATCTTCATTCTTCAGGTAGCTACAAAAAAGAGTATAAAAATATTATTATTATATATAAAGTATATTTATTGCTAAGCTAAGGTTGATAAATAATGTGCAGCTCTATAATTATTATTATTATGAAAGAGAGATCTATTAAGAAAGAGAGATCTGATCAAAAAATCACACACATTTACTAAAAACCATATTATATAACTATACATATATATATATATAGACCGGAGAGAGACATGAGTGGTGGCAGCATTTTTTATAGAATTTGTACAAAACGATAACCAAGAGGGGAGAGTCTAACGTAACATGATATAATGAAGCATTTAATGAAGAAGTGTATTAACTTTTTTTTGTAAAAAATTAGATAATATACTTACCAGAAAGAATGGCAGGGAAGACGAAAAGTATTTTTTAGATTTTAGAAATTATTATTAATGCTAACCATGATAATTATTGTATAGTTTATATACTAAAATGTCTACTTACTGTACTCATCATGATCGTCATCACCAAATGAGATGAACAAAAGCCATTTTTTGCATTTATTCCAATACTAACTAACGTCTACATATAGCGTAATATTATATTGCTGTATTAGATAACTTACTTACTTCTTGTATAGTTACCATTTGTTAACTTGTGTTTTGTGCATTTTTTAAAAAATGTGTAGATTTATCATTTCAATGTTTTTTCTTGTTTTTAATGTATAAAAGAAGTAATTACAGTTGTAACAGGAGTTCTTCTGATAGTATTTGATGGTTGCAGATTACATACCAATAAAAACGAAGGTAGCTGGCAAAGGCAACTCAATTTATATCAGAAATACTAGAGAAAAGCGATCTAACAAATTTGTAACAAAATCTTTCTTGGCATCATCACTTCGTTTAACCTAACCTGACCCAACTAATTCATCCAAATAAACTCATCATTACACAATAACTTAATTGCTGATTAGAGGGATTGATCTTTTGCTGCTTTTGCGAAGAAAAAAAAACACTAAAAATCTATAAATGGCAGGAATTTGTATTTTGAACTGGTTTATAATAACGTTTTCTTCTCTCTTCCTAATTGTGATATGGACTGCGAGCAAGTGGTAAAAATAAAGGATACAAGATTCATAATTATTAGAATGTTGGTTGACTTCAATCCAAATGCGCCAAACATAATTGATCTGACTGACATCACATCAATATCACGTTTGATTGAGCCACAAGAAGAAGAGGAAGGAAACACGATGCACTTTGTCATCATGATGAGCATCATTTAGTGTATGCGCCGTAGTATTATTGTATCATAATATCATCAGGAGGGTTTCCCTTTTTACTTCCCATTCCTAATCACAGTCAGAGCAGAATAAATTGCGAGAAATTTGGAAGAGAACGAAAGGGAAAATGGATCAATCTTTTCAATCCAAAAAGCAATGCATCCAACCCCTTATAAGTATGCAATTTACAAAAATTCAACCCTATATCATCATTAGGATTCTTATTGTATGAGAGGGAATGAAAAGACTCCTACATCTCAAAACTTTACAAAGGATCCGAAATTTTGGATTGAGATCACAATCCTTCTATCAAAATGCATGAATAAAATGTACTTTCAGATTTAAGAAATATACCCATAATCATCATCATGTATATCATGGATCATTATTGCTGTTATTGTTGCATGAATGGGATTTTGTGTGAGAATGCAGGAAATTCCGAAATGTTCGTTGGTGAAATTGCATTTTATTGAAGAGTTGATGCTTCATATTGATATCATCATTATGGCCCAATTTAGTCAGCAGCCAGAAGCAGTAGAGTAGTATAATCTACATTTTTTTCTTGTCCCATTAACTGTTACTACACCCGCCTTGCCTAATGTAAAGTAAAAAGCAGGAGTGTCCTATCCAAAAAAAATTCAGAGTCTCTTTGAAAAATGTTTAGATGCATGCAACAACAAGGAACCACATAACTTGTGCAGTTGTAGAGTGCATAATATGTTGCGTGCATTCCGTCGAGAGTGGATGCTGCAGGGCCTGAGCTGAGCTACATACGAGATAAAGCCAGGAGCTGGGCCTGTTGGCAAAATTTAACGGGACCCAGGCATCATCATCATTCTAGCCACGTCCGTGGCTTTCCTCATTTACTCGTGTAGCGTCAGCCAAATTTATCTCATTTGATGGAAATCATTATGTACATTAGTTGACCTATAGTGAAATTGTTTTATCTTGTCCAAATAACAATTTTTATCGACGCTTTAGTTTAAACGGTTTATTCGACCAATGCTATTAAATAAATTTCTTTAATTACTACATCTCATCTTTTAAAAGAGACGGACTGACATACTGGTAAACCGATAAAGTTCTATTTCTATTCTTTGTTTTTACACCTGTATACCTAGGCTAGGTTGGTCTTGTCCTCTCATGCAACATGCAGTCATCAAACGGATTTAATCATCTCAGATGTAAGCAGGTAAGGAAGACGCAAAACCAGACAACCTAATATGAAATACAAATTTTAAGCTTATACTTGATAAATGCATCGAGAGAAACCTTCATCATAGTAGTACAATTCTTGATGATTCAAAGCAACAACCTGTAGCATACACACATCTTGTGCTTGTATATATGCATTGGATTCTCTATTTTACAACAGGAACAGTTTCTTCCACCTGTTTCATTCAATACACAGCGCTTTCTTAGCTAAACTCAACAATATGCATAAAACTTAACCCTTTTCAAAATTTATATATACTTCAAAACTTGAGTCAAGTTTCAAGGCACGCTGCATTCTTCTTTGAAAAGAGAATTGAATGTATGTGGAAGGGTATATACAAGTATTGATGTACTTAAGGGACAAAAGGCATACCACACACCAACCATACCAACAATACCACTATTTTCTGCTGCTAACCCATACCTGTTCAAATTAAAATACTTTGTATACATGCCTTCTCTCTATCTTGAGAAGTTTTGCCCCATTTTTATCACAAAAAAAGTGGATTTTTGTGAGAAAGTTATGCATTGTGTGCGCATTTGAAATCTGAGCATAATACATATAATGATGATGCTCATCATCATGATATTTTAAAAGATATTTTTCAAATTCTTGTACGTAACGTAATGCAGTTATAGTAGTCGTACTGCGGTTTATTTCATCCA
Organism: Orchesella cincta; assembly: GCA_001718145.1. NCBI lineage: Eukaryota > Metazoa > Arthropoda > Collembola > Entomobryomorpha > Orchesellidae > Orchesella > Orchesella cincta. Next base: position 100,543 of record LJIJ01000106.1, on the reverse strand, counting down.
TCACAAATGATCATCAAGGTGTTTTGTATTGTAAGTACATGAAAGGGTACGGTACAGCGAAGTACCACTCACCTGCAGAAAAAAACAAGACTTTTTCTATAAACCATTTTCAATTTTATTTGCATTATTGTGCATCAGCTTTTGGCTTGTTAGAAGCGGTCTTTTTTAGACATCAAATGGCTCAAATACTTTGTTCTTTCGAAGAAGAAAACTCAGCTCCAAATCGACTAATGAATGGTACATCGATATGAATATGAACATGCTGATGATGCTGATAGTGAAAAGGATGGGTTGTAGTTTTGTTCATTTTACTGTTTTTCTAATCTTATTTCCATAATCTAGCATTGAATTAATATGATTGCTAATCTGGTTGTTTACCTGAGCACACTGAGAAAAGTGTTTTGCATTGTAATTCATCATAATTTAAATTGCACTTGTTGCAACATTATTGTTGTGCATAACATTATCTCTCGTAGTAAAAAAATAGTTACCCGATAAAAATAGTTTTTCATTTTCATTGAAGCCCTTCTTCTACATGTTAATATAAGTGGCCGTCATAATAATCACCATTATCATCATCGCCACATGGTTTATTGCAACTTGTCATGTGAATAGTTTTCAAGCTTGTCTAAAACTGTTTTTATTGGTTGTACGTGTGTAGTTTTTGTAGACGGTCAAGCAAAAAATTGCGACATGAACAAAGCTTTCCATTTATATATTTTCTTTTTTCAGAAAAAAAATTGTCATTTATGTATTTTACTGTATTTCTCTGACTCTCAATCGATTCGTCATGAAAAGAACATAAAAATAGACGAACAAGGCCAGGTGAGCTAAGAAATAAATGTTCATTAAGAACTAACGACCGAATAAAAGTGTCTCTGTAGATAGTAGCAAAAAAATTGCAGAGTAATAATGCAAAGCAACCGTTTACAAACTCACATACATACATATAAAGCGTGAAATAGGATTACCTAAACAGAAGCCAAAGGATAAATGTGTGTTCCCGTATATGACAATGTAGTATACGACACAGTTATGATGATGACGAACGTATTCTGTTCAATTGGAATGAACGCCAAATCAAATCAGTTCTTCCCCTATCTAACTAAGAAACATGTGTGTGTGGGGACTCATCTTAAAACGGTTCACACCATCAAAAAATCTGTTTTGGCCGCTGTGCACTTGTCTCACATGAATCATAATATGGCAAAGTCTCGCTTCTCGCTCTTCGTCACACAAGACGAGACTGAGTCAAGAAAGATGAGGAGGACTCTTGCCAGTGAGTGAGTGGAGATCCTGTTGCTTCTATTTCAAACCACACGCAGGGGAACAGGTTTTAATATTTCAGTCAGTAGCCCTAGACCAACTGTACTTGCATTTTTTTCTTGTAATGCAAGCCAAGCCAAACACATTGGGTTGTTGGAATTTTTGTGTTAGTGAAGGTAACGCTTAAAGGTAACAAGGTTCTCTTATGCTCAAGCTCGTGCTTGTACACCAAGATAAGGTGGATGGATATATTATATGTATGATTCAGATGCTAATCTCGAATACGGCACAGGTAACTAGAAAAAGAAGGACTTTGTGGTAGGGACGCGTAGGGAGCGTCTCTCTAAGACACACATTTTTTGATACCTGCTCTTCGTCCTCGTATCGCCCATTCATTTCTTACTCATCCATTCTAATGTTGATTCCCTCACATGTTCTTGTTCTTTTTTTTTGGGGAGTTTATCCATTTTTCTAAATATATTAGCATTTGTACGTGACGCTGTTACCCTAATGTACTTATTACATACTTATTCATGTTCTCATATTATGCTAGGCCAGCACTAATCCAATTCACTCAGCAGTCTTATTTTCATCTGTTGGTTCTAAAGCTTAATAAGAAGATGTTGATTGAGAGTGCATCAAATAATCATCAGTGTATAAGCTCTTTGAATTGAAATCCTTTTCCGATTCTTTTAATTCCTTTCAATCTCCAACCAAGTAATTAGCAAGTGGTGCTCCTCCTTTATATTTCATATCCTCGTTTCATAAAGCACAACAAGACCAGAACACTCTTCACTTCATCCTTATCATCAGAACGGTAGAACAACAAAGAGGTAAACAAATAAGCGTTGCATTAAAATTCGTGCTAAATAAAATGAACTTATTTCTACCTACCCACTACAACCAGAAAAAGTTGTTCTTGATATTCTCGCTTTTTTAATGGACATAAACCAATGACCAGACCAAACACAATTTTGCTGACTGCGGAAAAGCAAGTTTTTCTTTTAAATTCAAAGTGAATGGGATGGATTGAGTGCATGACTTACATGAGTGAGTGTTGTATATAGTCTGGGTAAGCTTTATAGTGGTTTCGATCTTTCGTTTTGGTCATTGTTTTTCCGGTGCTTGTTTCTAATATAATAATAATAATAATATTCTTCTCTTATTCTCTCTCTCGAGATCAAAATTCTGTTTGCAAATTGGGATTACATGCGCCTAGCTTCGTTTGGTCTGGTATGCCTTTTTTGTTGTGCTGACCGTTTTTTTCAACACTGTTTACTACTTCACCTGAGTAAATATATGATGATGATCATCATACAACCCAATTGATTCTTTATACTATAGTGTAACGCTTATCATCATCATCACTACCACCATCCTCTTCTTCATCCGTTTAATACATCTTGTTTTTCTTTTAGGCATATATGCCTACACAATAACATGTGTATTGGGGTTGGGGTGGCTTGCACCTCGAAGAAGTATCAAGGAACCAGTTGCTCAAGAAGAGGAAAACAAGTGCCCACATCTACACCTAAATGAATAGTTATCTTGCTCAGAAGACCATTCCTAATATTGATACTGCCACTGTCGAAGGGGATATGTGTGTATCCCTACTATTTTCACGTTATGAATGAGGATCCTATGCAGATTGTAGGTGTTACGTTGGTTTGCGGTATTTTTGCTAGTGTTACCTGAACACATCTTCTCACTAGAAGAAAACGAAGAAGAGGAGCAAAAAAGTAGCGGAAAGGAGAATGCCCTGGCCCTGAGAGAGTGTTGGTGTCTGTGTCTTTCCTTGCCTCAGATTATTATTACAAATCATCATGCCGATGGTGTTTAGTACTGATCACGATGATGATGAGCATGATGATGATGAAGTTTTCCTTGTGTAGTTGTTGAAGTAGTTGCATTGTGAGTCCTCCCTCCATCTCCTCTGACATTCTTTCCTTTTGAAATCTACACCGTGATACACAGAAGCCAGTGCAGTAGTGTGGCGAGCGAGTGAGTGAGCGAGCACGACAGTTAGGCAACAACAAATTTTTTTACTTCAAAAAAACCAACTAAGCTACATTCATCTACACATCAGGCATTGCGAATCGTAAAGTAGGCACAAGGAGACAGACGCGTATGCATTTATGCCTGAACAAATCCTGCTGAATATTTCAAATTATTGTATCTCGTCGATTGGTTACGTTTTACACACATTTCAAATGGTATAGGCATGAGATAGCCATCAAGGAAAACTGAGTTCATGACGAGGAACAATAACTCGTCAAATACTTTTTGAATACTCTTAAGCAACTAAAAACTGTGAAAGGAAAAACTCGTTAGTTAGCACTGATTCATTCATATAGTTGCCCTTTCATCTCTGCCATCATAATTCGAGTTTTGTGAATGTGAATACGCCATGTTTGTCGGAAATTGGATTTGGATTTCGTGAATGGTGGAATTTTGTGCAAGCATAATCATCAACATCATCATGATAATTAGCTGTGAATTTTTCCTTGAGGAAATAATAAGGATCTGCAGAAAGTTGTGACTTTAGTGAATCGAGTTTATTGTGACATGTGAAGGAAAAAGTGACTAAATTGTGTATTATTCGAAAGAAACACCAAAATTGGAGAGTGATACAAACTCAAAAGAATAGGTAAGCCAAAGAAAGTTTTGTCTGGAACAATAATGTGTTTGAGAAAATCACGTAAACTGGGTCTTGTAACTTTTAGTTTCAAAGGGATGGGCTGAACTGTAATCAGTTAAAAGGTCATCCTTACAGACAAATAACATAAATACATGCGATCAGTTTAGGTACATGAAATGTAGGTAGTTAACTAGAGAAAAGTAAGAATTTATTTTTTGTTTCGACAAATGAAAACGAAACGAACAAAGCTCACCTAGTTTCCCATGAATCGGGATTAATGAAATGATTAAAAGTAGGCAAAATGCGTTGGGTGTGTAAAGTCAAGAAAAGCGAGTGCATATATTAGTTATGAATGCTATTGTATTGTAGGCCACCAGAGCTCGTTTTTTATACAGCTTCCCATGCAAATCCCAACCAGTTAGTATAATGGAAGTGCATTGAACATCCGCTGAAAAATCTATAGAGGTAAAATACGCCTCATAATATTCACGTTACATTTAGCATGCGTAGCTCATTTGCACATCCTTTCCGCAACTGAACTACTATGGTATGGTGTGGTGATGGTGGTCACGCGTCAACAAGTAGAAGAGTGCTCTTGAACTTCCTCTCAATTTTCTCATGGAACATTTTTCTTGTAAGGTATATTGTACCTGCTGTCAACCACTCGTGTATCAACCTGAGAATCAATGCAACTTTGAAAAGAAATAAAAAATAACAACAATAGCATACCAATCTAATCCAAGTCGTTTATAACACTTTTCCTTTGCTAATGTGACATGGCATTCTACACGATATTTTACAAACTCGTGTCAAACAAAGGCTGGTAGTTCGTAGTGGTTAGTTAGTTAGCAAGTGCTCTAAATGAGGGTTGAATTGAAAATGAAAGCAATTTCATTTATCTGATCAGACAGCTTACAACTATCGTTTCACTATCGGTTATCACTCCGTCTATTCGAAAGTGTAATGTGCCTAAAAACTCCAATTATTACCTCAACTAAGCATCTGTTTCGGCCATGAATCTAGTGCATTATTAAAAAGTAGCTCTCTGTTAGTTGCATCTAGTAAGTACGTTGGACTAGACTTGTCTTACAATGCCCCAGTCCGAGTATGGAAGGTACGGCGAAGAAAGTTTTCGCCTGTGATCATTTCTGGTGATGGAGTAAAAAGTGATTCTACTGATTTTGTTTCTTCATTCCATTCCACAGATAAAATGAAGGCACACACAGTGCCTCCAAGGCATAGGAATATGTCTATTTCAACGATACTTTTCGCACTTTTGTGTATACTACAATTTGTGGTAAGCGAATACTTGAATTTGAATGGTACTGATCTGTTTGATCATGCTAAAAAGTTTGTTAAAATTCATGCTATTTTTCAAACAGAGTTCAGAGGTGGAAGTGCCAAATGACGAGGAATGGATATCCTGTCAAGAGTTCCAAGAAACCGCCTCGTTACCCCACTGCATGTGCTCTGTAGCGGAAGAAGAAGGTTTCCGGATTAACTGTGACCACGTAGTGTTTCCCCAAGACTTTCCAAGTCTTCCATTTCGCCAGCCGGTGTCCTACTTTTCTCAGAGATTTGTCAACTACCAAAATATCCCTCCACAAGCCTTGCTTGCCAGCGGGGTTCCACTTCGAACTCTGGACTTGAGCAATAACTGGCTTCGTCGGTTGACAGAAAAATCCCTGGAAGGGTTGTCCGAAACGCTTGAGATTTTGGATCTGAGCAATAACCTTTTGGGAGATCAGTTGAACCCAATCTTCAGTACAAATGAGTTCAAAAGGCTACCTCGACTCAAAGTGTTGGCATTGGGAAATAACATGCTCTCACATGTTGATGGAGGCATTCTGGATGGATGTCTTAGTTTGGAGGTGCCTATTTTAATTCAATTGCTTATGCACTTCGTTATCCAGCACATGTATCACGTTACCCCAACGTTTACCTAATTTTTCAGGAATTCTATCTGGATGACAATGAGCTCAAGTCTGTTCCTTCAACCTCTTTAAAGGGTCCAAATGCTCTGAAAATCCTGGATTTGAGCATAAACTCAATAAGTATGCAAAATATTTGTTACTCATTATTACTTCCCGATTCTTCTTCAAAAGGTTATTGTCAATAAAATGTAATTTCCTTCCGTTTCGCAGATGAATTGAAATCAGATGACTTTATGAATGCTCCGTCCCTAATCTTCCTTAACATGAGCCATAACGAGCTGGTTCAAATTCAAGGGGGAGCCTTTAAGGGATTACCTAATTTGAAATATTTGGATTTGTCATTTAATCGCATTCAGCGTTTAAATAGTGACTCGTTCATTGGTACGTTCATTTCAAATATCCGTTCTATAGACGGAGCATTATGAGCTAAACTAATCTAATCTAACCACAGGTTTGGATACTATTGAGGAGCTTGATTTGTCTTACAACTTCCTCACACAAGTTCCAATAACTTCACTCAAAATTCTCTCAACTCTGAGAGTATTGAAAGTATCAGGCAACTTGCTGCAAAATTTAGAAATGTCAAATCTGAAGGCGCTGTCAAGCGTTGAAGTTTTGGATTTGAGCCGTAACCGGTTGAGTGAAATACCCAAGGACTTTTTCAGTGGAATGTCCAACCTGAAAGAGTTGAATTTAGGAGTTAACCAACTTAGAACGGTATGGATTCGTATGAATAATCATAAAAACGAATGGTCTTGTGACAATTCACCTAATTTTCTTTAATAATAATAATAATAATTTGCAGCTTCCTTCCAACGTGTTTGATGGGTTGACCAACATCATTTCTCTGAATCTGATTGACAACAACCTGTTGACATTCCCCAGCATAGCAATTGAAAACTTGACATCTTTACACTCACTCACACTCGACTACAACCGAATCTCTGCACTCACGCCAATGAGAAATCAGAATTTGACCAAGCTCAGCATATCTCACAATTTGATCCGAGAAATCCCATCTGAAACGTTCACAAACTTTCCCATGTTGGTTCAGCTGAATCTTCGTGGAAATTTGATTGAAAGTTTGGATGAAGTACTGCTACCAACATCACTTCAAGAGCTGGACATTGGATTTAACAGCATCCGTTCCATTCCCCGCTTCCAACTTCCTGCTATGGAATCCCTAAAACTTGATCACAATCAAGTGTCGACTCTCCTTCAGCATAATTTTGTACTGCTCGGAAATTTGCGAGAGCTGGACCTCAGCTCCAACATGGTTTCAAGCTTTTTTGGAAATTCGTTTGACGGGTTGGACAGCTTGGAAATCCTTAACATGGCTGGAAACAGACTGGAATATCTGCCAAAGTTTGGAAACATGTATGCCATTGAAACCCTCAACTTCTCAAAGAATCACCTGAAGGAAATTGGAATAATTGAAAACATGCTGAGTTTGACAACTCTCGACCTTTCAAACAATCAAATCACCAATATGAGACCTGATACGTTCTACAACACGTCTAATTTGATCAATATATATCTGAGAAATAATAAAATGAACTCGTTCAAGGGATTCACAGGCTCGTTTGATAGACTCAAAAGTTTGGACCTTAGCCACAATCATATCTCTTACGCGTACCCAAATAGCTTTGAGAGTTTTGGTCAGTTGTGGAACCTAAATTTAAATGACAATCGGTTCACTCTCTTCCCCACAGAATTTATTAAACCTTGCAAGCAACTGAGATATGTGGGGTTGTCCAAGAACCAGATAAAAAACTTGAATGAAATGAACTTTTCAAACTTTCCTCACTTGAGAAATCTCGATCTAAGCTCGAATCTGATTGAGTTTGTGATTCAAAATGCGTTTCTCAACTCTACCCAGCTCCAAACTGTCAACTTGTCTGGAAACAAGTTGGAAAATTTGGATACCAATGTGTTCCACGTAAGATAAATGAGATTTAATGGGGCAATGTGAGACTTGCCAAATAATTAATTCATTTAATTGAAATTGGTATTTCTTTTTAGGGAATCGTCCGTCTAGAGTTGGACCTGTCGAATAACTACATGTCTCAACTCCCTGCCACAATATTTGATCGTAACCACGTACAAAAACTGCACAAGCTGAATATTGCTCGAAATGCTTTTGCTTCCATCCCACACGAAGCTCTTCAACGTCAATATTTCTACCTGGAGCATTTGGACATGGCAGAAAATAGGATTCGTGAAGTGCCACAAAATCTCAACATTTTGGTGAACGTGAAACGGCTGGACATGAGCTACAATCCGCTTTCCGAACTCTCTCTCAAGAACATCTTGAGTGAGCCAAAGACTGTGAGAGCTCTCAACTTGGCCAACTGCTCAGTGAAAACTATTCCAGTTCTGGAAATGCCCTTCTTGAGACAGCTCAATCTTTCCCATAATTTGATTCGTAACTTTGATGAGACCGTGTTTCAGCGAACAACACTTTTGGAAGATTTGGATTTGTCTTACAATCAGTTTTATACCCTCGAATCTAACTTCCCAGCCAGTCTGAAGAATTTGGATTTGTCTGGAAATCTCATGAACATCATTTCCGGAAGCTTTTTCCCACTTGGCCTTGAATCAATGAAGCTCAACAACTTGGACAATGTGATGAAAGTAGAAAAGACTGCGTTGAACCTCAAACATTTGAACACACTGGAACTCTACAATCTTCCAAAGTTGGGGTATCTCGATATTCGTGGACTCCTTGGTCAACTGCGCTACTTGGAGAACTTTGAGTTTGAAGTGAAGGATTATCAAATTGCGGATCAGATTCATCCCGGGCTCAACGCCAGAGTCAAAAGGATTGGCTTGAGAGGTCGGAGAGTGAGAGCAATTTCGACGGCAACATTTGCAGGGCTAACATCACCAAAAGTGATGATTTCATTGGTGAACACATCGCTTTCCATGCTCCCTTCCATTCTTGTTCCAGTTCCAATGTCCAGCAACATCATTTTGGATGTTCGTGACTCAAAAATTACAAATCTCAGTCCACCCTTCCTCACCCAAAACATCAAGCTTCAAGGCTTATCCCCAATTTGTGACTGTAATGCAGTAAACCTCGTCAAATATCTGCAGGCTGTGGAGAGCAATGTGATTTGTGCAGGTCCAAAGAATTTAGAAGGACACAGTGTCTTAGACCTGCGTCTGGATGAGCTCACATGTGAGCCAGGTTCAAGTACAACTCCACCTCCACTTCCATCCACTGTGAGCACAACAACCACAACTCAAGACGATATCATTTGGTCCATCGCTCCATCCACCACTGGCAGAACAAACGGAAACAACATCAAAAAGGCTGACAAGCCTGGTCGGGGTAATGACAACCAAATGTCAAAGGTGAAACCTCAGGAAATCAACAACATGGACAGCCTCATCTTTGGAATTGTGGGCGGTGTAATAGTTCTCATCGTCATATTTGTTATAATCATCGTGTGTTTTGTAAAACTAACAAATTCCAACGCTTCCGACATGGGTCCAACAATGGGCTCATCAGGCTATCCTCAAGTGGCACCAAGTGTGGTCAGCGTGGGTCCCGGTGGTGCCAAATGTACTTGTCCCCACAAGGCAGAACCACACACGCTCATAATGCCAAATGGAAGCTATGCGACGCTGCGTAGCAATTCGAAATACATGCAGTCCCACGGTATGCAGCACGCCAAGTACGCCACGCTCAGTCCTCACGCAATGGCTGGAGGTGGCGGTAGTATTTATGCCGTTCATCCAAGTATGGCTGCAGCCAGCGGAAGTGCCAGTTTGTCTACATATCCAGCTAGTGCAATGGCAATGGCGATGGGGCCAAGTAGTTTGTATAATGCAAATCCCACGTATAGCTCATATGCTCACGCTGCCGCAGCGTCTGCAAGACATCATCAGCAACAGCAGCAACAAAATTCGATTTACGGGTCCATGCCCTACTACTCCCATCATGAGAGTGAGTATGACAGTCGCAGATAAACTATAGTAGTTGTAAAGAAACTCTCGCGTGTGTGTAATGGACTTGTGAACATAATATATATTATTATACTTTAACCAAAAACACATGCAATATGTTTCCAAATATTCAAAGACGCCATGTTTAATACTGTAAACTGAATGTCATACAGACAGTACGTTTAATTTACAGAATGTTATTGTTTTATATTAAAATGTTATTTATTTTCTGAAATATAGTTTAGTGGAGTTTTTATACAAATGTCAGTTTTATACTAGAGTAAATATATTAACAAATTGTAATATATAACATTATTGTGCTGCAATAAAATATCACTGCATTTCTTATTACCAAGAATGTGCATTGAAATTATTATTTAAATAATGGAGAAAGTAAATAAGGTCATAAGTAGAAAACAGAATTTTCCTACGAAAATGGCAATAAGCATCGCTCAAAGTAGATCATATTTTTGGTAATGTCTGATCCCTTTTTTGGGTGGAAATATACTCGGCACTGAGTAATTGCCTGACAAACAATGGAAAAATTACGTGGTAAAAATATGAAGGGAGATTCCTAAAATTAGGTTTACGACTTACCACTCGCTTTCATTGCAAAAACGCATATAATAATACAACGATTAGGAATTAGGACCTGCTACAAAATTCTTTTACTCAAATCATTGGTAAATTGTGAAATGGTCTTCAGCATAGTAAATCGATCATTAGTCCATTTCATTGGGCTTTTTGGGTAGTCTAAGGTAAGCTTTTGCATATTATTATCGTTTCTTCCAGATAAATGCTTGTTACGTGACAGCATGTTTATGACTGTGGACGTTTTGACCACAATCAGCCAATTTCTCAAAGAAATCCCGTAATATATCAGCTTTCTTAACACTGTCATCATCTTATGGAGGAAGATATATATTGTCAGTCATGCAAACCGCTACTTTGCCTGATTAGATATGAAGTAATGATCCATGATTAAAGCTGAAAGTAACAGGCAACGACTGTTACATAATCAGTATACGTTAATCTATAATGTCCATGTGCTCTCAACCTTCAGCAGTTTGTGGGGTGCAGGGTCAGTGTTAAGTTGATAGAATTTTACTCCTCCGGTAGTAAAATTACATCATGAAAACCCAAGTGGTTAAAACATATAGTGAGAATAGCATTACCCCAAATTCTGATCCAGGCGTCATCAGCAGAATCCCTTCATCGGATTATAATGAGGTTGGAATTGATGTAGGTCCAGGTGAGGGCTCCACTGCGGAACCCAAAGGAGCCAAGATGTGCTGCATGGAGTTGAAAAAGAGAGGACGGGATCTTTGCAGGAATAAATTTCAGTACTTGAAAAATAAAGTATGACGATGGGTATTTATTTACAGACGTAAAATATTAATGTATTCAAAAATTAAAAATTTCAGGAAGAAAAATTGGGAAAGAACGTTTCCGGTTTTGAAATGGAGTCGTAGCTACACGCTTCAAAAGCTAGTTAGTGACTTTATAGCGGGTTTAACAGTTGGCCTAACTGTAAGATTTTAATTTGAAAATGTATTTGGTTAGTCATCATTAAAACTGCTATATATCCATTCATTATATTAAATTCTACAATCAATTTTAGATTCTTCCTCAAGGATTGGCATATGCTACTATCGCAGGTATAACTAGTCTAATAAGAGGATTATTTTTAATTTCTGTTGTGGCTGGGAGAGCTATATCTTGATTTTTTATTCCATCATTTTTTATTTTTTTGTCTGTATTTTTTAAGGGCTTCCACCTATCTATGGACTTTATTCTGGGTTTGTTGGGCCATTTGTCTATATTTTATTTGGCTCCACCAAAGTAATCACAATCGGACCAAATGCAATCCAATGTATTTTGACCTACAAATTTACGCACGGGAAGAGTCCCCTCTATGCTGTTTTCCTCTGTTTTATGGCTGCCGTTGTGAGTCTTGTGATGGCAGTTTTTAGGCTTGGATTCATAACCAATTTCATATCATACCCAGTTATAAGTGCCTTTACGTCGGCAGTGGCACTCACAATTGCTTCTACGCAAGTGAGACTTTTGTTGGGATTGCCGAGTGATGGCGAAGGCTTTGTCGCAGCTCTTAAAGGGCTGTATGCACATTTCTGGGAAGTTAACAAATGGGACGCAATTATGAGCTTGATTTGTTGCACCTGTATTCTCCTGTTGATGGTATTAACTACTCACTTTTACTGGAGATAACTCCGAAGCTAACCTTTCGTGACATAAAATTAAATTGAATTTGGCAGAAACTGCAATGGATTTTCAAGTGCCTCACAAAAGATTCACCAAAGTGGGATAAATTCCTTTGGGTGATCTCCACAAGTCGAAATGCTATTGCCATTACCACCTGTACAATTTTATCTGCATCTTTTAGTGAAAGCAACAGACCATTCACCATTGTCGGTAAAATTGTTTTGTTCAGTACTCAAAATGTTGGTGTGTATTCGCAGAATATAAAAAAATTTCTGCTTCATTTTGTTTAGGAAATTTGGAACCTGGATTGCCACAATTTAAACCACCTCCTTTCTCAATTTATGATAATCAGACTGACACTCTCCACACATTCCAAGACCTTATTGGTGAAGAGTTTGGAACAATCTTGATTATGACGTTATTGGGTTTAATGGGTAATGTGATACTGTATTACTTTCCAATTTTTATGTACTCTCACGATACGAAACTTATGCGTTGGCTGTCAACTTTTGAAGGGCACATCACAATCGCAAAGGCATTTGCAGGATCCGCGCGTGTTGATGCGTCACAAGAAGTTTTGGCTATTGGAATCGCCAACTTAATATCCAGCTTCTTTTCCTCAATGCCAATTGCCGGATCATTCAGTCGCACGACAGTCAACGCCTTCTCAGGTACGGAGCAATGATATTATTGAGAGTAAACTTCTGGAGTATGGTTTAATTACTGTATTGTTTATAATTAAAGGTGCTGAAAGTCCCTTGGGAGGTCTAGTGACTGGAAGTCTTGTGATTTTTGCATTGATTTTCCTAACTCCATACTTCTACTACATTCCAAATGCTAGTTTGGCTAGCGTCGTCGTTGCTTCCGTCATTTTTATGGTGGACTTTCGCATTTGGCCAATGTGGCGCTCCAAGAGTTAGTCTAATTTTACATTGTAATTTCTTTTAGATTTATATTATGCAAGCTCATTAACTTATTATACTTCTAAAGAGGCTGACCTTTTACCCTGGAGCTTAACTTTCTTCACTACTCTCTTTGTTGGATTGGAATACGGAATACTGACAGGATTGGCTATAAGTGCAATCTTTCTCCTTTACTACGCTGCTCGTCCACGAGTCAAGGTTTTAAAAGGAGTGGTAAGGCCACCTCAAATAAAGTCTTCAAAAGTATATCTAAAATGTTTATATTATGCTGATTTTTCCTCTTTCAGACAACTCTTGGCTCGGAATTCATCTTGGTTGAGTTGGACAGATCGTTGACCTACCCCTCAGTTGACTACGTCACTGACAGCATACTAAAATCCGCCAATCGATGGGGTGACAATACCACCCCAATCGTGATTGACTGCCATCACATTCAATTCGTGGACTTTACAGCAGCAAAGGCACTCTGCGACCTCGCTCACGACTTTAAAAAGGCGGATTACAACTGCATATTTTGGAAGGTAAAGCCATCTGTGCTCCGAGTCATGGAAGGGATCATGGACAACTCCCACACCCGTTTCGTTCACTGCCGAGCCGAGTATGAGATGGAGTCTCTTGTAGATAGTAAGTTGGTTTGCCTTGTCGCGTGTAACAAGTTGTTATTCGATCATAGCTGACATTTTTTCTACCCATTTTAGAGGCTCGACTAAAAGCCAATTCTTCAGAACAACAAGGATGATGAGGAAGCAGTTTTACAATAATTAGGATGTTGATAAGAGCTACCATAGTGTAAGATAATGAATGATATAATTTAACATTTGTAGTACATAGTACGCATATTTGCACGTCCACTAATATCCAGTTGGGGTCAGACTGAACTGGATTGATTGTGATTGGAATAGAAAACCAATTAGAGGAGCATCGTACTATGCGGTTTGAAAGCACACTAATAGATGTGTTTGTCTTCTTCAAGATATGATAAAATATACCTATCAATTGCTATTCTGATGACGCGCTTGTTTTCTTACCTTTTCTTTTTCCTACCTATTACTAAATATGTCTGTAGGGATTTACGTCAGGGACATATTTTAACATATATTGGACATTATTTAACAATGGCTATTTTGAAGTTAATAAAATATGCGATAACAATTTACTTTCGACGTTGTTAATTTGTCTGGTTTTATTATTGCATTTTTCAATACCATACCAGCTACACGGCAGCGATTGGCTATTATGGAAAGTTAACTGTAGTTGAAAAATTTGTAACACCAAAAATTCTTTTGAAATAAAAGCATTTTCATAAATTTGCCATCAATTCTATTTTAATACTGATAATGAAAACTGGTCGCGTGCCATTAATAAACTATTTTGCATAATGTATTGCTTATTGTACGCAACTTTGCTAAAAATTATATAATTTGAAGGAATGCCACCCAGTCTGATCTTGTTAGTGGAGTTAATCACATCTCTGTAACATTTTTCTTGTTTCCGTTCAACCAAGCCTCGCTTTTGCATGATAGAAACCACAAAAATTGGAGATTGTATTTTAGATAAGATTCCAATTTATATTTTGAAGCGATATTAAACAAAGCATACGTTTGAATTGACGTTAAATTATTAGATTTCAGATAGCTTACGAATCAGAATCTTGGTTATGTAAAAAGTTGAAGCTATTAGTCTGCGAAAAGAAAGATTGACATTGACGATTGGAAAACACGGTCGTTTTCGCGTGTTATTGGACAATTACAAGCGTTAATCAATAAGTATTCGCCGTCTAATCGGTGGTCACAACGGTAGAGGAAATGTTGTCAAAACTATGTACATAATTGTAACTACGTCAGATACGACTTACGTGTGAGATCTTTTGTGAGAAATAAATACACTCAACTTATTGCTAATTGGTGAGAAGTGAAATGATAATGATGTGACTAGACTGTGTAAAGGTAAGTTATTTTACTAGACCGCTCTTGAAAAGTTTTAAAAATAGAAGTTTTGCCTCCATTTAAATGTAAAATTCAATAGTTTCATTTATTTTGTGAAAAATAGTCGACCAATCTCATATAAGAAGCTCATAACATGTGCTTATGCATGTGAGAGGGAATAACATTGTCATTTAGAAACCAGTACGTAGAAAAGTAGTCATGAAATGTGTTTATGGAATTCATATATTTAAAATAAAAAATATTATGGAAATTGCAATCATTCCAATTCAAATTTCGCAATGTCTCTTTCCTTCACCCACAACCCAAATGTATTTATGACGCGTACGCATGAGTGATAATCTACGTCTAAAACCTTTTTCTGACCAATATGATACATAAAAATCACTTTAGCTTAAGAATGTTAACTTAAAACAACACATCTACAACAATTTGCAAGTTAAATGAAAGTGAGGAAAGATAAAAACTGCTGGTATTTAACTATTTCCCTTTCTTTTGTATCTTTGCATTAAATCTCGTCTTTCCAGCAGCAACCTCCTCTTGTTTTTGCATTTATTGCATAGACATCATATTTTGCTGCTGAATTCTTCTCTTTTTCTCATATTTGTGCTGCTGCACACTCTTCTTCGTGAACATTTTAACCATGAAAAAATAACAAGTTATTGTGCTTTGCTCCAGCAATTTTAATTTAGTTTCAATTTTATCATAATTGACGATTGGAAGTTAATTTAGGTTGTGTAAGTGTAAACCATGAAAACCACTTTGATTCATTCAGGAAGCTCTTCCAGCTTGGCTTCCTTGGCTCCGGGAGCCGAAATCTCGGAAATTTCCTCACATCCAGGTAGTGCCGAGTTCATTTTTAATCCTCCTGTCAAGCGGAGAAAAGAGAAAAAAGTTTCAGTTGATGAAGGACCGAAACCAAATTGGATCAAACAAAAATTTCGGTTTGTTACAGTGCAAACTAAAATTACAACGAATGTCAAGTTTTATTTCTAAAAAAACTCTTTTATGCATCAGGAAAAGCAATGTGGAAAGAGTATTGCCAATATTTGTGTGGGCTCGCCAATACACCGTTGAGAAAGCTATTGCTGATCTCATTGCAGGCAAGACGTCAAACACAAATGAAACATAAAATTGAGAGTTTATCATTTGTAATTAATTTAATTTCTTATTAAGGAGTTACGGTTGGTCTCACCGTTTTGCCACAAGCTCTCGCTTACGCCACGGTAGCAGGTCTTCCGCCTATCGTAAGTACCATTTTTGTTATTAAAATTTTCTAATGGATTCCAATCGCCTTTCCATGATAATGAATTGCTAAATACTTAATTTATGACTTAACTTTACCATGAATATGTATATAGTATGGACTGTATTCGTCTTTTGTGGGCCCATTCATTTACATTCTCTTTGGGGGAACTAAAGCCATCACGATTGGACCCACAGCCATCAATTCCATCCTGACGAATAAGTACACTCACGGAAAAACACCGGTTTGATTTTATTTGAGTTGAGCTATCATCCAAGTGTCAAACCAATTCAAAGATTTAGAAATGTTTTATAGGAATATGCAGT
Organism: Orchesella cincta; assembly: GCA_001718145.1. Lineage (NCBI taxonomy): Eukaryota > Metazoa > Arthropoda > Collembola > Entomobryomorpha > Orchesellidae > Orchesella > Orchesella cincta. The sequence goes on along the minus strand of LJIJ01000106.1, from coordinate 84,093 downwards.
CTTTCTCACGTTTATCACTGGACTTGTCACCTTACTCATGGCTATTTTCAAACTAGGTGGGGTGAAAGAAAAAGATGAATGAAGACAAATAGCGTATTAAGAGCTGCAAAGATATATTTATATGAATTGATTTTTCATGCTAGGATTTGTGGCAAATTTCATCTCTTCGCCGGTCATAAGCGGATTCACATCTGCTGTGGCGATCACGATTGTTGGCACACAAGTAAAGGCTTTGCTCGGACTTCATTTCGAAGGTGAAGGCTTCCTACCCACTGTCAAAGGAGTTATCGCCCACGTTCATGAAATTAAGTTGGGAGATGCAATACTCAGCTTGATTTGCTGCAGTACGCTCCTCTTTCTCAAAGTAAGGATGTATATAATCTAGAAAAAGCGCTTATATGGTTCAGGCTGGTGTTGGAGTGAAGATTATGATACCAAAAATTATTGTCCGAATTTCCCAAGTTTCTCCAGCCGATTATGGGATGTCTGGGCTGTAAAAACCCGAAATTGGACAAAGTTTTCTGGCTTGTTTCCACTGCCCGGAGTGCACTCATCATTTTTGTCGCAGCTATATATGCATACTATGCTGTAGATCCACCCTTTGAAATAGTTCGTAAGTTGGCTTATGTATATGTAATGGTTCTATTATTATGTGAATATAATACAACTACATCTTAGGCGACATTCCTCCTGGAATTCCTGCGTTTAAGCCACCACCATTTACTATTTTCGAGCCTGCTGATAACACAACTCACTACTTGACTGATATTTTGAAGGAAGAGGCGTCCGCACTTGTCGTTCTACCTTTACTTGCCGTTATGGGTAAAGATATTCATAATAATTGACATTAATGCAAGTTGCTTTCACAATTGGTTGCAATGATCTGCAAATAAATCTTTTTCTAGGTCACATCACAATTGCAAAAGCATTCGCGGGAACTTCTCGCGTAGATGCAACACAGGAAACACTTTGTATTGGAATTTCTAACATGATTGGATGCTTCTTCAGCAATTATCCAATTGGTGGCTCTTTTTCGAGAACAACTGTAAATGCTATGTCTGGAGTGGAGTCACCTATGGGTGGGGTTTACACTGGAGTTATGGTGTTGCTTGCTCTCCAGTTCTTGACTCCATATTTCTACTACATTCCAAAGGCCAGTTTGGCTTCCGTCATTACTTGTTGTGTCGCATTTATGGTTGATCCATGGATCCTCAGACCAATGTGGCGCTCTAAAAGTATGCAAAAGCTTTAAAATGCTGTCTGATCTCATATCTTTAAAGTTTGTTGCTTTAATTTGAATTTAAATATTTTTCCTTGATGTAATCAGAAATGGACCTTATACCATTAACGCTTACATTTTTTGTCACTCTCTTTGTGGGTCTTGAATTTGGAATTGGCGTTGGATTAATATCCAGCACGTTATATCTCCTCTATTATTCTGCACGTCCCAGAGTAAACATTTTGCAAGGAGAATCCTCCAGGGGCACCCGTTTTGTTCTTGTGGAGCTTGATCGCTCACTGACCTTCCCTTCAGTGGACTACATCACTTATGAAATTACAAAGGCTGGTCTTCGATTTGCAAACGCTACAACACCCATTGTTGTGGATTGTCATCACATTCAGTTTGCTGATTATACTGCTGGAGAGGTAAGTAACACGAAGGAAATGTTGAGCTGTTTACAAAACACTTTGCATATAATTTGACGTGCATAATGATGATAACATTTTTCCCTAGGGAATGAGAGATTTGGTTTTGAGGTTGAATCACAACGGTCTCAAAGTTATCTTCTGGAAAATGAAGCCTTCCATTTTGAAAATTCTCGTTGGCGTGATGTCAGGCACAGGCGCAAGATTTATTCATTGCGAAACGGAAACTCAAGTTGAAAACTTGGTTGATGGTAATTTAACTATTTATAATGGAAACCATTGCAAATGACTCACCTTCATTGGATTTAAAATCTTTTGTGAATTTTTTCAGGGGTCAGCGGAGTCACTTCAAACGGAATTGAAATCAGCGTTGACCAATCATAGCTTTAAAACCTTCATAATATTTTAATAATTGTAAATGAACAGATTTTAAGAAAATAACGCAACCGGTTTTTGTTTACACTTCTTCCAATCAACTCCGAATTACTCTGTACTTTAATTTTTTAATAATTGATAATGGTGAAATAAAGAAAAGCGAGTTTCTGAGCTTTACTTAAATCAACTGCCACTTTAATTAAATTTACATTATAAAATCAATGTTACAAATGAATCAGATATTAATATATCAGCGTACGGTTCTCTGAAGACTGAACATGACGAGGAGTCCCAGTATAAACATAACCAGGTAAGGAATATATGGCCATGGGTTAACAAAAAGCATATCAAATCTTTCTACAACCCAGGAGTTGAGCTTGATGTGAGAATTAAGATATGGAGGATGACGGAGTTTATATGCCGTCATGTTTTCAAAATTTGAAAAACTCCTCTCCATAACTGCTCGCGGACGGCTAAAAGTCTGGAAGCCAAATTGACCATGATACTGGCCCATTCCCGAGTCACCCACACCTCCAAACGGCAATTGGTGTACTATAAAAAGGACCAAGAACTCTATCTATAGTGAAATTCAATTAAAATTAAGAAAAATAAAAACAATATTGGTATTTATCTCTTACAAGAAGACTGATACAGGCAGTCATTAACGCATATGCTGCCGCTATGAGTAAACTTTACAAACTTCTTGGTCGTATTGCTGTCATTAGTAAAAACATAGAGTGCCAACGGTCTCGGTCTGTAATAACGTCAAAAAATTAGTAGTCATTACGTGGTTATTACAACTAGCATGAGAAATGGGATGATGTGAGATTTCCGAAAGTTCACCTGCGATTAATGAAATTAATGGCTTCGTCCGCAGAGCCAACTCTGCATATGGGAAGAATCGGGCCGAAAATCTCTTCCGACATTATTGGCTCTGTCGGATCCACTCCAACTAATAACACGGATTTAATTTGTATAACATGCAGAAAAAGAAGATAAAATATGACACGCACACATTATGAATTCATTTCTTCCTTATTTACCCAAAATAGTTGGCTCTATCCATAGTTCCCGTTCATCGTTTTCTCCTCCAAGTGCAATCGTTCCCTTTGTTTCGGCAAGATACTTGAGAATTCTGTAAAAATGACGTTTGTTCACTATTCTTGCTAAATCCTTACTTGCCTTCAGGTTTGTTCCGTAGTAGTCGCGAAGGATTTGTCGGCACTCTTGAATAAAGTTGTCTTCGACTTCTTTTGTGCAGATGATGTAGTCTGGTGCAATGCAGGTTTGACCTTTACAAAGTAAATGTACATCTCACACAATATAATTATGATGAACTTGAGTTTTTTTTATCAATTTACGCATCAATAATAAAAAAGTTTTAATAATGGGGCATTATAAGATTCCTTCACACAGTCTGGAAGATGCTTTACCTAGATTAGCACATTTCGCCCAGAGTATACGTTGAGCAGTCTTTTTCATGTCTGCCGTATTATCTACATATACCGGGCTTCACAAACAAAATATAATGATAGAGTTGTTCAAAAATATGGGGAAATCCATTGTTTTTCCAATATTATTGAGGAGAATTAAAATTCATATAAAGATGCATATTATGTACCTTTTTCCACCCAGCTCAAGGCAAACTGGTGTAAGTGATTTGGCAGCAGCACTGTATATCACTTTTCCAATGGTTGTTGAGCCGGTATAAAATATAAAATCCCACTTTTCTTCCAATAACTCTTGAGCAGCTTCAGGTCCTCCTGTAAACAGAAATTATAGGTACATGCGAAGGATAATATATGAAAAAGCTGAAAAGCTGATTATTTCAACTGTAAAATGTCTGTAAAATCCAGATTCCAGAATCTTCCTACAATACGCAAATGAATGAAACTTTATCAAGTACCAGTAACAACTTTATAGCAACTACGATCCAAATACTTGGGCACCAAATCCGCAATAACGGCAGCAGAATTGGGGCTCAACTCGGATGGCTTGATGACAGCACAGTTTCCAGCAGCAATTGCTGCGCACAAAGGCATGAATGCCAACATGAATGGATAATTCCATGGTCCAATAATCAGAACCGTTCCAAAAGGTTCGTATCTATACCAAGCGTTGTCAGAGACGTTTGCCAAACATGTTGGGATAGCCGTAGACTTGGCCCATTTCTTCAGGTTTTTGATCGCATATTTCACATCTCCAATCAGGAATGCATGCTCCATGATCTTTGCCTCTCCAAGAGGCTTCCGCAAGTCCTGGCATAATGCATCTGCAATTCTGTCCCAATTCTCCGAGTAAAGTCTGAGCAAATTCTTGAGCTGCTTGAGCCGAAACTCAACGTCACGCGTTTTTCCGGTGAGGAAGGTGTCGCGTAGATCCTCCACCGTCTATGTAGCACAATAAAACACAAATTTTAAAGGAGCACATAAAAAAGCAACAAAGAAAATTCAAATTTTATAACGATTTCAAAAATCTGGAACAGCTCCACTCACTTGCTCATGCCTCCTCAGCTTCTCCATGTCGATTACGTGGGAGTTGGCGTAAACCATTTTGATTTTAAAGTGTAAAACAAGCACTACACAAACAAGTCGGTGTAAAAATACACGGTTGAGAAATTGACAAAGATTTTTCTCACGATCGCTGGAAGTTACCCCGCTATAAAGAAAGCGACCGAGTAGCAAACACACTCAATCCACTTTGAAAAATTAGATTGCCTATTGTACTCCAGAACACTGTTCTGTATTACTTTAATTAAAAGGCAGTGCAAGGGTGCTCATCGCTACACATGTTTGTCCATTTTCCACATTAAAAACATCATAATTATTATGCAAACCTGTAGATTTAAATGAACTGAATTTCATAACATTGCAGAAGCGGAGAACAACAGGAACGGAATGCGGAGGCTCTAACTTGACGTGCACAAAAGTTCACAAACAAGGTGCCTCTAAGGTTCCCACGCGCTGTGAGAAAATGTTGTGCAAATTGAATGACAGCCTTTCCTGCTAATTTCCGCTGTGCTCCGGATAGCGTCAAAGGTAGTTTTGACTATTTATCCGAAAATCTGACGACTGCTTCAACATTGAGACTCAAGATTCAGACTGATGATGCGATAGGCTTGTTGTGTCTTCTTGACAGAACAGAGGTGCTCTTGAGAAACCGCATTCAAACTTTGCTCTTCATGATCCTAGGTTGTATCTGCACTCCACGATAATAAGGTAGAGGTACCAATGCCCACGTACTGCTGCTGGATGATGACGGTAGGAATTACCGGAAAAGAAGAAAAACAGGTTCATAAACGGTGATGATGATGCAACCTCATGCGACACAAGCAAAAACTTGATTTGGGTTTTAAAAACAAAATAAGCTACAAGAAGAAAACACAAAATATTATTATTCTATTCACCTTCACAGTTTCCATCACCAAATCCACCAAGTTGCACTTTCGTTCTGGCTGAACAAGGATATATTATGTACCTTTGTGAATCAAGAACCCAATAATAATATGATTTAATGTCATGCAAGCGGTCAGGAGTGGCAAAGAGAGCAAATATATATATTATTTATTCGGTTGATTCTGATTGGGATGCTTTGTGGTGAATGAGGAGAAGCCTATGTAGCATGTGCACAAAAGCTAGAAACTGCAAGGTTTTCAGAAGCTCTTCGCTTTGTTACCTTCGCAGTCACTGCCAAAACAATGATTGTATCAAAAAGTGGATGCACGCATTTACACGACATGTGCACATGGATAATACAAGATCATTTAATACTCAACTGTCTGCATACAATGCATAGTCCTGCTTAATCGTATTGATACTGCAACAATGATAAAGCATATCAAAGTGCGTTTCTTTAAAAAAAACAGCCCTCCTCTTCTTTTTTCTCATCGCATTCAATAATATCAAAGCATCTCGCATATTTTGCATGTGTCCTGTCATCAAAAGAAACGTATCACACTATGCTTTATCACAAAAGTATTATGATCAGCAGTCCGTTCGTTTCATAGGAAGTTTACCCCTGAAATTACTGTCAATATTGCATAAGGGAGCTAACTCATTTTCATGAAATTTAATACAACTCTCAAATGTTGTAACAAAAACACCACGGCTTCAATACAAAAAAAACTATATACATATATATCATAATGCATTATATTCACACAACAGCAAATTATCGAACATGAAAGAATAGTACCTTATTATAGTTGCATGCAAGAATGCAATGCACACCAAAACTCTCGCATTCATGTGGATTCACTTAATTTTGCACACCATTATCATTCCCTTTCATTTAGTCTGCAATTTATTTTTTTACTCAGCAACCACCTCTTCTTACACAGAATTGAGTAAAGACAAAGCATACAATGTATACATATGCGTACGCACTTTTGTGTAAGCTGAAGAGTAAATTACAGCATAGCAATCAGTAATCATTATTATAGCATACAAAAAATGTGACAGCAAGTCTCAAAACTCAGCTACCATTCAGGCTACCATCGCATCGTCTTTAATCGTTGTTTCTGCGGTTGAGAAACAGTTGACAGCCTATCAAAAAAGTTATACAAGATGTTATCATTAAAATGCATTCATTCTGCTTGTAGGCAGCCTGACCAGGCCACAGTCAAACACCAAACCACCACACACTGAATGAAACGGCGCTTAAGCAAAGCTTCGAAAAGTACCAAAAGGAGCTACGCGTTTAATGGAGCCTACAAGGCACCCAATACGATTGACGCATAATTTTTGTTTGTACCAGACATTAAATAGGTGCCATCTTATAAAGCTATAAAAATAACAGAATCATGTATCATATCTAGATAGGTTCCAAAGCGGTACTCGCTGGAACCTGGAAGAGCGGCAACGTACAAACGATAATCACGCTCTAAATTTTTCACTATCGCATTGAAGGTGATGTTGTTGCATGTCTCTGTCTAATTTCTTCCCAATGTCAACTGACTGATTTTATTCCCAATTAGTTTCAAGTGTAGTTTTTCAATTTGATTATAGAATAGGATAGGATACAAAAATAAAATTGACCAGTGGAAAGTTAATTCTCGAATAAGCCTATTATTCAGTTTTGTTCCAACTGGCTAATCTTCGTTTAATTTTCAGTAAACAAAATAAGAACTTTGAGGTTGGTGAGTGCTAAAATTTACGTGTTAGTTGGGTTATTGTAAACTGCCTACGCTGCAAACGAGCGATATGAGTATTGTTTAGCGATATTTAGTGTTGTTGAATAGGCCCTGCAATTTTGACTTAAAGGTGTAAGTTACCGCTCTGAATGAAGAAGCATCAACAAGCATGAAAACTCCATGTCACCTCTACTAATATGCTATGAATGATGAATAAAGTTCATCATGATGACATGAATCAATGCCGACACTCCAGTTATATAGATTTTGCATTATAATGAACGCGAAATAAACCGCTAACGAGTACTGGATTATTGAATATTAGCCCCTAAACTAGCTCTATATTGACAGGTACTGTAACCGACCTAAGCAAAATTATGCTGCAAAAGCTCAGACGGTACCATATCAGCCTCTGATAAGGTTCCGCCGAGAACCACATTAGCCGCCTGTGTCTTTTTTGACAATTGCGCCTTACCATCGTACTTGTACTGTTTAGGGTGCAAATTTGCTTCTAACGCCTGGCTCTCTGAAACTTCCCAAAAAGACTTCTAAAAGCGCTGATTCGATCATCTGCGCATTGGGTGTTGGGGCATTGGCAAGCAAAAAGAATTTACGAGATTTATCGAATCTTTGGATCTTCGTAATCGTCTGCAAATGAGTTTATTCTACAGCGTAAAATATAACACAGCTCATGCGTCCATTTTTTATTACGATTGAATGAATATCATTACCTTTTTACTATCTCTGCAATAAAATACCAATAATATAGAATGAGAACTCCTTATAGCGCTAACGCCTATACCAAACCAACAACAAAGAGAGTATTGAGCATTGCACCCTTTCAAAAGGCAGTTCTTTGCGTTTGCAATTGTTGCGTGCATATTTTTTAAAAAGAAAAATGAACAGTGGCAAAAGAGATACTAACTAAGGGAGGGCACGCAATGTGCTAGTAATTTTGAACAAGTTTATAATAAAGTGGCTTGTTGTAATCACCCTTAAAAAGCAATTACAAGAATGCTTTTAGCATGCAGATTAAATATGGACGTAATTAATAATACATATATTATCAAAGTTATGTTGTATAGCAGAGACAATAGGGAGTTGGAATGTAGTTGAAAAAATGTCATGTCATCAATTATTGTGTGTGTAAGCATATATAAAAATTGGTACTGATGATGATACGGCCTCTGCTAATGGGAACACATGTACAACTTGAATGGTATTAATTGAGGTTTATCACATGAGATGAACAATTTTCCATGCTACGTGCTAAAACTGTGTTATTATATAATATCGTGAGCGTATGATATAAATGCTATCTATCTAGAATGGTGGTCTTTGAGCGGAATGGAATCGAGGAGAAGCTTGATCGTTTGAGTCGGCTTTTCTTACCCCAAGTTCAAATTGAATTACCTGTGCAATTCGCGTAACATATTATAATGGGCATAAATCAGGTCTTGAGAAGTGGATCATCATGCTATAAATATTCCATCGAGTTCCTTTCCAGCAATTTCGCATGCTCACTGGTATAAGATATCTAGGTAGGTACTTGTATCCACTATTCAGATGAATATGCACAAAATCGCTCAATAAATCAAATTAATTTCCTTTCCCTTCGTCTATCCTGTTCTCTCATGTTTCTTCTCTTGGTTGAGAAATGGAGCACCTACTTAATTGCAAAATTATATTGATCTTATATCCTTTCCCATATCACGTGCAGAGTCAGTTCCCTTGCGAATGCGATCAATAATACGTTGTATTTCCTTGTCTTCCTTTTTTGAAGAACATGATAGCAATTTGCTTTCCACTTTTATATGTAATAATTTTTAGCTTTTCTGACAATATTTTTTTTTGTCTCAAATGACCAACAACATAACTTTTAATGAAAGGATTCACCGTGAGAATTGGGACGGAATGAGCTGATTGAAATGTAACTAATCATCAAAAAAAGACGATCCGATTCACGTCAAATGTATATAAATCATAGTCCTAATTAAGTGCTAGCATTTGCATGCGGAAACCAAGGAAAACTTGCCTTGCTTCGTCTCAAGTTTTTGTATGGAGTCAATGAAAGTGTTCTTCATTTCCATTCATCTTCACCAAAAATCTCCATCAAAATTTAGGCCAGGGCTACATGGCAAGGAGGAAGACGCAAAAATTTAGAAGCTATACTATTATACTACGCAATATATTCCTATAAAGTACCTCATAGAAAACTGCAATTGCAAGAGCAATTTTAAGGAGAAAAGTGCACACACGTCTCGGCTAATGTTTACTCTGATGTATAACCACTTGCAAAGCCATTATTTTGCCTTGGATAGCGTCCTCCCAAGTCAGGTTAGGAGTGTCTTTGTTTACGCGATTATCTTAACTCCCTTTTTATGGAATTGCACATGTGCTCGTGAAGGAATATAGCAGCAAAGTGATAATAAGGTTTCCCACTACCTTTAATAATAATATCCATCTATGCAGCTAGTACACTTTTTTTCAATATGAGCCTGTTAGTAAAGTGCTGTATGAGCGTAGCTTAAAATTTTGTTGCTATATCCAAAGACCTTCAAGGTCAAAGCCTTTCAGGAAGGTGAGCCATTTATGAACCAAAATTTACGCGTCACGAAGGATTTACTAGGAAGATTGAATTACACATGTATACATACATATGTTCGTAGATAAAACGCTTTCTAGATAAGCAAGATATTTGTTTTGTTGTATTCCAACCGTCTCTCGCATCAAAACAAAAACAAACCTTATATTATGCAAAACAACTATCATCCTTTGTTGATATACATGCATATATCCTTCAAAAAGTCCAAAGTGCATCATCCATGATACTTTTTATTGTCTTGTCAGTTAGCCGGTTTTCCATCGTAAAACATTCCATACATACCTACAAATTTGATTATCATTATCAAGAACAAAGAAGCGAATAACATGCTCCAACCCAGGTCAGTTTGTTCCAGTAAGTCGAGTTTTTTAATTCACAACGCCTCACCAAACCATCATATTTTACATGTATACAAAATATTTTTCTGTTTTTGATTCTGCGTGCAGTCGGTGACGAACAAACGAACAAGTTTTTTTTATAACAAAAACCCAAATACTTTTGTCGTGTATGCCACACTTCCTCAATTTTTATAGAAAAAATGAACACACTGTAATTCCTTGTATTGCATCATTTACTGTCTCGATTGTTAGACCGCAAAGTATTTCATCATCGCTTTCGATAAAGTATTGGTTTTGGGGACGGATGGTGTACAACAATGCCCCAACTTTTACACAGTTTTGACATGATCATTCATTGAAAGCCTCTGTGAATAACAGGTGCCCTTTTACGCAACCACAAAAGGTGATTCTAACTTGATATACTGTGTTATTCTGCATGATGCTAGCTCGTTAATATGCAAATGAAATGAGCAGAACGGCTGAATACAAAGCAATTCTCATTTTGTGACAATGGAAGCTTTTCATTACCAGACCAGTCATCAGCCAGGTCATCCACTGTTACAAAAGTGCTAACTCAATTAGAAGATAATCATAATCACTCCATAGTCTTGCATGCATCTTTGCAAGTTGTCATCTGTTTGATGGAAATAATAATAATAATGGTTTGCAATTTATCAAGACGTGTGTGCTCTCAGACATGTTTGCACACCAGCAAGAGCCCTTCATCTGGCTCATGCTAAGGACTACAGAATCCCTTAATGAACGTTAGTTAGTGACATGTGTGCACCAAAGTAACCTAGAGAACTCCCTTTATCCTTGACAGTGCATAGGAACAATGAACGGAGGACGACGAACGACGGCATTCTACTCTGCTGGTCACTCGTACCAACAAACTTCTACTCCAAATCTAAGCAACCCAAAATTCAGCCTTCTCTACTGATACGAAGCTATCATATAATATTGATCAGTGTGCTACCATTTTATTCGCAGGTCAACCAAAAAACAACCCTGTTTAATCGACTCAAAAATATTCTATTTGGGGGTATTGCGCAACTCATTCACTAACAAACAGTCCTTTCAAAAATGTTGATTTTAGATCTGAAGCAGCGGCTATACATATAACGTCGTCGTCGCCCATAATAACCGGTATGCTCACTCGTACTCAATTCCAAGTACGGGACCAGCTGTAGACAACGAAAATAAAATAATATGAAAATTCTTGTAAAAGTAAAGCCCATAAAAATAAAGTAAGTAGGTGAACGATATACATTTTGTTGTTTTGACAAATGGCAAATATGTGCCATGTCATGTTGTTTTCCCTTTCTAGAATTAAAGTAACAAATAACTTTGCTAGCTGCCTACTTTCCCGAATGAGGTTTGTAAATGAGTGAAGAATGCTAATGCCATCACATTTGTAGGAAATTAGATCGACTTTACTTGGTGTGTCCTTCGTGAATAAATTTTCAAACCATTCTCTCGGTTGATGGGCAATACTACAAATCAATTCAGGTTTAGCATGTTCTTTATGCTGTGTAAGATGTTTCCATCTTTTTTCCTCAAAGATAAGCCTCCAAATCGGCAAGAGAAGACGAAGGGGATAAAAATAAGAGTACGAAGAAAAACAAACTTTGTCCATATCTTTTCCAATTCTGCAAAGCAAGAGCTGGAAACCCCTCCACATCAACTTTTAAAGGGAAACATGAGGGAATGTTAGGAGCGTAATAGTATAGTTCCCCCAAAATATGATTATTACTTTTGGTGGTGGTGGTAATAACACACAAAAAAGTTCCGATATTAGCAGCTTTATATATCATTTCGAAGGATAATACGGAGTACGAAGTGAAGCATGAGAAACAAGGCTGGCAATGGGAATGAACTACTAAAGAGAGCAAGAACAAGTGAGCAAAAGAGAGGAGATCAAGAAGCAAAAAAAAGTTTTGAGTTTGAGAAGGGGTGATATGACGAGTGACTCCTTGTCTTATTCGTCGTCGTTGAGAACTTAGTTTGGGAGCGTTTGAGCTGAGCGACAAAAGAGAGAGAGAGAAAAAAACTTCTTTTTTTACGAATCACGTTGCTCCCATAAATTTGTCCAACTTGTAAACTCCGCTTGTAAACCAAGACGAAAAGGGAGTTGGTTGAGCTCAGCCAAAAGTAACAATGACAAGAGTTAGTTTATGTAATGTATAATACGCGATATCCATTACAGCGTTGTGTGGTTCTCCTGCAATTGCCCTTCCATAATAATATTACTTATACTCTTTCCGACCTTAACTTACTAACTTTGCTCTGTGAATCTCTCTTGTGGATTGAGACTATTGCGAAAGCAAGTGGTTGACTATATACGGCTTCCGACCTGGGTGGAGGAAACCTTGCTTTTATTGCGCTTCACTACTGGAACTTGACATCAAGGCGGACGAGAAACTACTGGAAGAGCAATTGACACATGATTTGCAGTTTTGAAGAAAAGCCGGAAGTATTTCAGCGTTTGAAAATTGAGACATTAGAAACACTACACGGGGATGTCAATGGCCGAAAAAGTTTGGCAAAATTAAAATTAAAATGGTAAGGACATCCATTTCATGCTGGATACGGAAGGAAACAAGTTGTGAACTAATCCCAAAGAAAAAGTTCTTGCACTTTTTTTATCCCCCTGTGCTGTCTTCTCCCCTTGTAGCTCAAACGTTGACAGAGCTATCATCCTTCCAAGCAACCTGCACTAAAAAAAGGTGAAGAAATTGGAAAGTACAGACGAGGAGTAAAAGTGCGAACATTTTTTTGGGGAAATCAAATGAAAACGCTGCTCATCTCTTTCATAAGAACAAAAACACTCAAGAAGAAGCTTTTCCTTCTGATGTCCTTTTCTGTTTCACTAAAACGAAAGGGGATCCTAAAGAAAAGTTTGTCTTCCCTGATGACGCTAACGTCTTCTACCAATGAATCCTTTTATGTTTTGTTGTGTCGTTGACTCTGAAGGAAACCAGATATATGAGTTATTTCATGAATGCATGCTGCTGCTGTTTCCTCTCCCTCCGCCAAGAGATCATCCCTTCCTGTCTTCATGGATCAACGTGCATGTTCCAAAGTTTGACAACTATTTTTTTCTTTTGATATCCCTTCCTTACTTCAAAGTTCGCTCATCTATCCTCTCATTTTATAAAGAATGTCATAATTACATGTGAAGCCGCTTTCTTATCTAACGATACATGATTCAATGTATTGTCTCATGTTGAGGTTTGATTTTGTTTCAAGGAACAAAAATCGATGGTGATATTGGTTGGAGAAAAACAAGTTGAGTAAGTTTTGCATGGAACATTAGCAAACGTAATTTTGGTAAAAGCATTGTATTACAATAAACTAACTAGATTGAGTAACTGTATCCAGTATTTTCCCCTTTTTTGAAAGTAAAAGTACTCATATGGCCTAAACACTAGAGTGATCATGATCATGATCATCATGATCATCATGGAGTATATCCCAGGAAAATGACGGAGTAGCGTTGCAACATACAAGGGGAAAGGTTCTCATTAATCAATCACCTTTTTTCCTCCAAGTCACTCAGTTGCTCGTGTGTATGCTCACTTTTCGCCTTCTCTTGACACATTTCTTCACACCAGCAGCAGCGTCACTTTACTCTGAATTCTACATCCCATCCACATCCACCTCACAAATGAGGGAAACAAGTAGCACGCAGCCGGTGAATCGGACAAAAAAATGGAATATTGTGAATCAGAGTGGTGGATGAATGAGTAAGGGAAATTATAAAAGCACACACACACTCTCCATTTTCTGAGAATGTACTTAAGCAAGTGAGATGACTTTTGAATAGTTGCTCTGGTTGAGTAGTCCACTCTCTACCTTTTTACCTCTCGCTAAATGGATGGATTTATCGAGTTATTTTGACATAAATTCTCATAAGGTCGTCGTGTGTGAGTTGATGAAGTTTGTGAAGAATGAGGAGAAGGAGGTGCCAAAAGTTGGCATTTTTTCGAGGCTCTCAAAATGGATTTCAAAGACATCCAAATATACACGTGTACACAAGAGTAAATACATTACATAAAAAAGAGATCTCTCATATTTTTTCTTCCCGCAAGTCAACTCTTCATTCTCTTTGTATTATTTCTTGGCAGCAGACGGAAGAGTAGGTGCATACAACGGCCGGGAAAAAATATCTGTCTTGGAACAAGCTCCTTTTGAGACAAGCCATTATTTCATCGAAAATACCATGCATTTCTGAACATCATCGCTCAAACGATTTTTGCCAGTGGAATGCACCAAAAAACATGGGAATGCAGGAGGAAAGTGTAGTCGAATATAGTCATAATAATAATAACGTTGCTTCTTAAATGGTTCTCCTTACTCATTCACGCAGTTTTCAAAATAACATCCATTTTTTTGCCAACCAGCCAAGTGATCAGCACAAAAGCCAAGACATTCTTTTTATTCCTCTCCAATAAAATGGGAAAATAAAAGGATTTCCGAGTATAACACTCAAAAGGTGAGGTATTATAGTATAAAAGCTATGCAATATGGATGCTGCTTGGCAATTCATATTATTAGGCATGTAAGCTTTTGTGCTACTCCCGTTAACCCACATTTAATGAGATTTTCTGTTTTTGCAAGTTCCAATACATGTTCCAACTGTTCCCAACGAAAGAAGTAGGAACGCAATGGTGATAGGATAGGCCATATGTCATCATCTGTCTAATTTTTTTCTTGGGTTTGAAAAGGAGTCAAGACGTGAAATGAAAAGGGTCCGATTTCAACAAGCGAGCTCTTTATGAGGAGGTGTCTTTTTTGACGAGTTGTGTCATTATCTCATTTCACCATTCGTCATGTCATCTTGATAACAGTCGACAGGCCAGGCCAGACCAAAGCAGGAAACATAGGTTCTCTCTTGTTTTCTCTCTTCCATTCTGTGTTGAGATTGAGAAACTGAAAAAGCTGATGATGTTGATGGGGTCAAGTAGATGTGACACTGCTGCTGCCACCAGTGCACTTGCCAAAAAGTATCCGTTTTCTTTTCACCGATTGTGACATGTACGGCATGCCACACACAGAGACACACACCGTGTTAAAAAATATGTGTGAAATGATGTATTGCCGCAGGAGTGTTTGCTAAGCGGAGAGAGAACCTGGCGAACTTTATGTTTCGTAGTAGTGGCATAACTTATTTTGCTGTGTTTAATCAGTGGCTCCGTCCGGGATAAGACGAAGATGAAGGAGGAGAAATAATGTTTGGAAAGTGTAAACAACACGAAACTACCATTTTCTCCTAAGTAACTTTTTCCGTAATTAAAGCGAGCACTTGGGAATATGGATGGATGGGGAGCCAGCGATAGCGATAGCTATACTCAAAATATCCATCATCTCTATATATTGTGCAATATTATTATGACATGCCAAAGTAACAAACGTCATCCCATTATTTATTCCAAGAGTCAAAGTTTTTGGAAGATGAATAATATCCTGCTTCAGGGAAAGGCTATCAGAAAGTGTGTGATGGTAAGTAATGTGCATTAAAAAGAAGCAAAGGCCAAAGCCAGTCTGAAGATGCTAATGAATCTTACAAGTCTGCAGTACGGTATGCAGTTCTGGATTGGTTTTTAAAAGGATGCTATTATGTTATCTTATCGTCTAAAAACAATTTATGCATAAATCTCAAAATTTACTTTGCTGGCTCCTCGCAAATTCCAAAAGAGTTTAATTTAATAGATTGTAATACAAAAGTAGGTTGGTCAAAACTTTTGAGCACTAAAGCGCTAATATTCTTTTTTACGATAGACAGATTAAAATATTACGCAAAAGATGGAATACATGGATTGAAACGTTAGCTAGTTTAATTATAGGATAAATAAATGTTCTCATCCACGCTGTTATACATCCTTTTCTTTTTAATTTTCTTATAAATATTCTTCTTTTACTCGCTTCAAGATTAGCACTCCACCTTGCTATTCACTTCCGTCCGTCTAAAAGAAATGTTAAAAAAGGCACGTTGCAAATACTCTCTAAAATGATTTATGACGATCACAGAAACTTCAGACGCCCGCCGCGTGCCATTCCTATCTTATAGATATGCCGGTGTGCACACAATACTCTTACGATCTGTTCGCAGCTGCTCTCCTTTCATTACTTCTCATGACTCCATTCTTTTGAGCACAACAGAGAAACGTTTAGAACATTATGCTTGCACAAAATCATTTGTTCGAAAACTAATGCGGAGCACCATTCATTTCCAACAAGATAAGTTCCCAAAGAATAAATTACGATAATAACCAACTGAACATGTTTTTCCATTGGGGAATAAATAGCTACTCCCAATTTCAATTCATTCATCAATGAGTCATTTTTCTTTTCAAGATTTTTTCTTGAGAGTATATATATCGCACCAAGCATGATGATAATAAAAAAGCTGACATGTGGAACCAGAGAGCAAGGCGGAATTTAAATTTGCTTCGTTTTGGACTCTACAACCACTCCTGTTTTTGAGCTCATTAACAGTATCCATTACATGAGTAAATTGAAGTTCTGGTCTTTTTTCTAAACTAAATGGGGAGCCAGTGATAAAGAAACCTCCTGATTCCACTTGCTCTTACTTCCTGTATCGCACACAAAGTCACAAGATCATTTTCTCTTTTTTTTGTGTGTGTGTGAAGGAAGGCCAGTCAAGTGTGTAGTTTAACTTGCTCACTTGAGTAGCTTTTCATGGTGGATGGTGGAAATGGAAGACAGCCCAGAGAGGAGATAGTGAATGATAGTCGGAGTCAGAGCAAAAGGAGGTGTAGTGTTGTGTGCTTCGTGTGCCAAAACAGGCAAAACAAAAACATGAAAAGCACTTGAGAGTGAAACTGTTATCTCTCTAAAGCTTTTAAGTAAGCAAGTCATGCTTTTTTTCGTTTGAAGACCTACAGGAATCTGGATACAATAAATTGAATTTTTTACGGATGAAAATACCTTTTCAAGCTTAAAAATAAATCTGAAGCTGGGAGTAAAAGAAAAATAGGAGAGGAAAAGCTAGTCTATGTAACTCAAAAGTTGATCTAACAATCAATCTCATCATCCGCAGCTGAGTAATAAAAATGGGAAGAGGAGTGGAGAACAGGGAAAGGAAGAAAAGTATTTGGTGAATTCAAAAAATTCTCCCAGCCCTTTCTTCCACCAAAAGGTGCGCTCCGCTGTAGACTAATGAAAATGTCCTTCCTCAGCTTTCCTCAACTGTAAGAGCGCACAACATCATACATACCATCGCTTGTCTGATGTCATGCTTCTGTTGTGTTTCTGTAAGTTTGAAATGGCTGTAAGCAGAATGTTAGCTGAATAAATTGCATTTTTCATCAAAAATGTCAATTTAGTCAGGAAATGAGATTCAAAGCAATGATTTACATTTTTGTCTTCATGACATGAAAAAAGAGTGGGCTATCTCTTTGATTACATCTTGCATATATCTATACTGGCAAAACTCACATTGACAATTTTTTAAAACATGAGTTGCAATGAAAAATTTATTTTCAATTTCATAACGTGTGTACATATGGAACAGAGACAGGACTACGATCTACGTGTTGTCGAAATTGTTATTAGCATGTCTGAAATAATATCGCCGTTGTTGTATTGAACACGTTAAATTATTTTCTTGCACAATAATGTCACACCGAATAAATTGTTAATTAGTGTTTTGTCAGGAAAAATTGTTTAACAAATGAAAAGATCTAATTAGGATAAAATCAATTTTATCCGTTACAAAATTGTTTGCATCAAGGTATTCAGTAATTGGCATTTTCTAATAAACGATACGACACACATTCCAACCTACTAACCTCAGTGGTTTTGTATTTTGATTAATCTGGCAACAAGCAGAATGACAACCTTGGTTGGTCGTGACTAACCATAAAAATATTCGGTGTTTCGAAAGAGGATAAATTGCAAATGAATACTGCCAATAAAAAAGTCACCACCCAACATCAGTTTGGCTTAGAACCGGGCGAGCAGAGCTCGCACATTAAATTTCGGAAGATGATGCTGATAACGATGATCATTGTAGACAGTTCACAGCAGGAGACGTGCACCCAACTAGACAAAAGGATGTTATTATCTGACATACAGGAAGGAAGTCCACATCAGGCTCCATCAAAAAAGGAACGCGTTTTCCGTCTTCAACAAGTGGATGCTACCAAATATACCTATTCATCATCATTGTATATATCTATAGTTGCAGCTTGTTTTCCATTCAGAATATAAGACGAAAAAATATTGTCTCTCGCAGCAGCATCATCACATCACCATCCTCACTCTCATTACATTTGCTTTGCTTGTCTGATTTCATAACAGAATATATATAGTCTATATTTTCCACGTAGTAAACAAAAGTATAAGAGACAATCAGCTCTATTTCAAATTACTACTTTTCTTGGCTTGGGATGTTCTGAAACTAATTACATGAACAAAAGATGATTCTCATCATGAGCAGCAAAGCAGAGAGTGATGGTGTACTCAACCCGACCCTCTTTTTTCATCTTTCAACACATTATTCTCATCTCGTTGTTCTCTCTGCATAAACTACACAATAAGCAGCAGAGAAAAGCATAAAAGTCTTCCGTCTCGGGTCTAATGATATTCTTAATCATTTTTTTCCAGACGAGGGTTTCAGCTTGCGTTGTCGTGTGTCATCCTAATTTGTTGTCACATGCAGAGCATATATACATACAAAAACAAGCAATCAGTTGAAAGGGTAGGCAGACAGACACAGACAACGACTGTAGCGTACGATTACGCTATGACCTTCCCCTTTCACAACAAGCACTCTGTGATACACAATATTCTGAATGAATTGAACAGTTTCCTGTGATTTCGTACCTATACTCTTGTAGAAATGTTTGTGTCATTTGATTTAATTCCCAATCTTTTCTTTCATTTCAATCTATTCAGAGCGGATGGACAGACAGTCAGATTAGCTGGAAGTCCATTGACTATCCAGAAGCGACTGACTGTGAGCTCTTCTAATGGAGATATGAAAGAGGAGAACATACTTCCCATTGACTCCCCTTCCTTTCTCTATCACAATCACGCACCATTCACCATATCGATCGAGATCAGAGAAATGGGAAAGGGTTGGCTAGCCTTAATTAAATTCAACAAGACTTAATTGCTTCTTTGTCAATATTACTCTTCGCCTCTCTGTATTCATATGCAAATAATGATTTTTTCGAGAGAGAGAGAACTCCCCTAAATTTACTAATTTACATTTATGGATGAACTTACAAAGAACTTCCGGATTTTCCAATGATGACCTTGAACACAATAATAATAATAATGTGAGCAAGTAACTCATTAAATGCATGCATCCTGCTGCTGTCTAAAAGACACGCTGCACTGATTTTCGGAATGGTCGTTTTCCCTCCTAGTTTGATAAGACCTCTTTTGTTTAGACTTTCGAACAATGACGGCAACAGAGAAACTATGGTTCTTTTATCATAGAAGGAAGTCTTAGGAGAGGGATTCAAATCTGGTGATGTGATATCATTGTTTTAATAGATTTACTCCGAAAGCAATGGGAAAGAAGGCCATCCTTATCCTTCATAATTTCTAGTCGTCAACTTTATAATATTATTGCAAATACATATTATAAGGAAAGCTGCTTCAGATAATATCTTCATTCACCATATTTAATAGAAACTTGAAGGAGAAGAAGTGTGACGTTGAAATAATTCAATTGAGCTCGAAGAATGGCAACTGGGCAGGAGAAAGATTGTCGTGTTAAAATCATTGGAGTTAAAGTTATTATACATTTTGGTATGGACGGATGGAGCACAAAGTGAGTTGAAGATGAAAATCTTTTTTGAAGGAGGGGATGAGGTAACAGAAGAAAATGATGGAGATGATGAGTGGGCGCGTTGTTAAAAGCCTCTTAGTTTTTAGTTACGTCTCTCCTCAGAGAAAATAAGATTGGGACTTGAATGACATGCATGTATACTCAATATTTAATTCCTGTTTCATTAATGAACTAATTTACTCCAAGAAGAATAAGAGCTTCAACACAAGAGCTCATTGAATATGATGAGGTGATGGTTGGAGGAACGACATAAGTAAGAGGCGGAAGAAGCTCTATATTTTCTCTCGACACTTTGGTGAAAGAAGAATGGCAGTGGTAGAAGAAGGATTTCAGGTTTTGAGTAGCTGATGCTGACTAAGCTGAAATCATTCTTGTCCATATGTTACCAGGAAATATGTATCTAGAATTCATGTGAATTGAGAAGAGTCTAAGAAGCCATTATGCCACGATGCCGCTCCCATTTCAAAGAGAGAGAGAGATTTTAGTTAGTGAAGCAAATGTTGGGTGACAGCTCCACTATTTTATGAAGTTCGAAGACGTGAGTCCCGGATAAGGGAATTAAAACGAGGAGGAGAGCAAAGAAAAACGGAAAAAGGAGGTAAGAAAAGTGTTTTTGGGGTGTGCTTCCAGAATACAAGGTCTCAAGGCGTATGAGCTAATGTACGAACGTACGTTACTTACTCCAGTCATCATCATCATCAGCGTGTGATCACCAACATCATGAGTGGGAAAATGGGAGAGGCAAGAAAAGTCAATTAAATGCTAATTATGCCGAGGAGAGAGAGAGAAAGTAAACTCCTGTTGAACATGCTGCTGCTGCGTTCTTTCTTTTTCTTATCGTTAGTCAAGGAAACATGTCGTTTTGTATTTGTATGCATATGTTCTGAAGGCAGCTGTAGTAGTAGTAGTAGTTTGTAATCTTAAGAGAATCTCTTTAATCCACTTTTACCCTAAAGGATATTGTGTGCTCTGCTCCTGTGTGACAGTTGACGATGTATTGGATTGGATGTCAATAATAACCTAGATGGAGTGGAGACACCCTTTTAGTAAACTAATTAAATTAAGCTGTACTTTCATTTTAAACAGAACGCGTATGCTACAAATTCGGATCTCATCGTGTTTGCTTATCGTGCTCTACTTTCGCCAGCTAGATAGAACATGGACTTTCTTAAATTTCTACTGGCGTCTATTCCAATGCCAGTCAGGCAACTAGCAGCATGCTTTAGAATAAATGAGAATAGAATCACACTTTGCATGTAATGAGTAGTCCTTAATCAATAACGAAGCATTTTCTGCTAGAAAGGCATCTTTTAAAATTATAGCTAGTTTTCAACGTCGAAGTTCGTGTTGGTTCATTTTCATTATTTTACTTAATTCCAATCGGCCATCGTAAATCTAATTTGTTGTTGGTTTCTGTTTATACTTAATGTTTTTAACTGATGCTAAAATTAGGGTCATTTAGCCCAAGTCTAATAAAACAACGGATATGTGTTTTTACAACATTAAAGTTTTTGTTAACACTGCATAGCATGGGCATTGCTAGTTCCTGTTCCTCCCCAGCAACAAAAAATTAATGGCTATACACTCAAATGAAAATCAATGCAATGAACGTTCATAACGGTCTTTTACAATGATGCACCCACACAATAATATCCCTAAACACACACATTTCTTGATCATTAAGCTGAATGAGATGAGAAGAACATATAATGCAAGATGTTCGTGGTATGGTGGGAGATGAGATGAGAGATTTAGTGAAAGAGGAAGAAATCCCACTGTCTCACTTTGGTTTCTGTGAAAAAAGCAGAGGCTGTGCATAGAGTAGTACTCATCACATCACCAACACCACCACTGCTCCGACCACCACCAACTCATTATCGTAAATAGTAATTTAGAGAAAGAGAATGGGCCTTCAGCCAAAGGAAGAAGGTTCAATAATAAACAATGATTTCCTTTTCTTCCTCATCATGCATCCTCTATTCCATATAGGAAGCGCATTTATTTTGTCATTGGGATCATGATACTAGTTTGCTTTTGTAGTATGGACGGAAGACACTCATTAATAGCCAACTAGTGGAAGAGTGTGTAAGCACAGCAGAGGTGAAATGTGAGAGGTGCCAAGTCGAGATAATAGCTGCATAATATAGCCTCCTTTGCTATCCATTTTCCCATTCATTTCACTCGCATCCCTGAGGTCAAATGAATCGGATGAGACGACTCGAAACTAGAGAGTAGTAGTATCAGCATCCCGCCTAGCTTCTTCTTTTCCAAATGGTGAGAATCAAGCAGTAAAAATATATATGGACGCCCTTGCTTACTCTTAGTTTGATCTTCGATTGGAGTTTTATTCCATATAGGCCATTCCCTATAGCCTATCCCTACAAATGTTAATGGAAATGGAATGCATTTCGGCAATAATGTCCTTGCCGCATGCAATGAAAAGTTTGTGTGTAAAAAAAGCAAACATGCAACAGGACATGGCTCTCCCACTCTCACTTCTCCTGCCGCTCTCGCTCACACAAGATGAATGACTTTTTGTGGAGGATGACAAAAAATCTGTTTGATTGTGCATGAGATAAGAAGGAAGGAAAATGAAAAGCGAAGGAGAGAGACGAGACGAGAGAGAGGCCCATCCCTTCCTCTTTTCCTTTTCCATTAAATCACAACAAATAATACGATCGAGGGAAAGTAAGAGAGGCTAGGAAAATATATATAGTATAGGCTCCTTTCGTGTGGCATTCAATGAAATGAATAAATGACGGAGAGTATTGAGGGTAAGTAATTGGAAATGGCGTAAACGAAATGAGAGTCTCTCTGACAAAAACCATTCATTTGTTCGTGTGTACATATAAAAAAGTTGCGAGTGAGTTTCTTGGGATTTCGAAAGAGATAATAATGTGCTCTGTCTCGGGTCACCCATTCTATATCCTATACATATATATAGATACACACTGTTCCTCTCGTCCACCAGACCGTCAGTAGAGCAGACCACATGAACTTGCAATTCTAGTTGACTAGCTGGAACCACCACAATATTATTTTTTGTCATCAGGGGCTTAACACACAACATTAGTTTGGTTTCCATTTCGTTGACTTGATGCTATTTGAGGCTTTTTATAGCTTGACTAACACGTTTTCCATTCCAGAAAAAAATGAACTGGAATATCCTCAGTGTGTGTGTACCTCATCTCATCTCCTCTCTTGTCCTATGGTCTCCACCTCTTAACTTCACATTGAGTATAGTGAACTCTCGGGAAAGCAGAGCCACTTGTTTTATTCCCTGCATCACTATCAGGGAATGGACTCCTCTTCCTTGGCGTGATGTTAGGCAGTAACATAATATAATGTTTAAAGCTATTACCAAGAGTATTTCCAGAACAGGAGTTTTTTTCTTCTCCCTCTCACTCTTCCTGAAACACAAGCATTATAGCTTTGGTGGTGGTAATTTGCTTTCGTGTTTTTAATGTGAATAAAGCCAAGATTAGGATCTACCAGCACCACCACACTATCACGCTGCTATACTGCTCGTCCATGAAATAGCATTCACACATGCAGCTAGACATGCATCATGTATTTCACCTCATGTTTCACACAGATTATCTCCAGAAAGAAGGAGAAAAAAGGTTTTTAAAGTGAGAAAACATTAATTTTAATGTTTTATAACCTTTCTCTGGCTTTTGGTATTTCATCAGCAGTTTCCGAGAAAAAGTCTTACAGCTGTAAACGAAACCAGTTATTTTTTTCAACCAAGCAAGCCAATGAGAATGATTTTTCCACGTTTAAAAAATCTACATCAATTTCCAAAGAAAGAATAAAATGGTACTACTACCAACTACGCTAGCGGTATAGCTATATGGCTGTTATCTTAAGCGTGACTTAGTTGGTTTGATGCCCCAAGTGAAATAATTTCTCGCTTGGTGAGATTCGATGATTTTTCGGCCCACTTGACTAACGGAGAACAAATTGCGTTCTTTTTTTCCTTGCTCATCTCTCCCTTTCTCCGGCTCGACTTGCTCTTGCAGCGAAAACAAAATCGGAAAATGGTGTGACGAGAAAGAAGAGTGTCTCAAAGTCACCAGTTTTTTTACCACATAGTCTACTATACGGAGCAGCTATAGTTTTCCAACTGTAATTCATGTGTCCGTTTCACAGGAGCAAAACGTGCCAACCAGCCAACCATAACGTTTTGGGTATACTTTTATATCGTAACCGTTTCCTACTCCACACCACGATGAAGTAATAGAGTACAGTGTTGAGGGAAGAAACTGTGTGTGCCACCTCCATCCATCTTCCGTCCAAACTAAACCTTGGGCAGGATATCTCAAGCACAAAAAGTTATGCACATTGTCTTGCTTCCTGGAAGGCAATCTCCGTTAAAACTTGTGTATATCGTATGTGATACATGTTATGACTGTCAATAAGAACATCTTATTTGTTATTTTTACACTCATTAAAAAGTTGAAATCCTTCCCTTCATAACAAGAACCGAGTACACTTCCATGCCCAATTATTTTGAATGAGGAGAAGCACAGCCCAGAAGTGTAGTCAACAAACAAGCATAACATTTTAGAAAACTCTGCAAACAAGTTTTAAACTCTAGTGATTTTTTTGGGTGGATTATTAGCATAATAATAGTAAGCAAGGGACGTATACTGAGATACGTTTTGTGTTATGGCAGAGTTCAGATATTGTTTTGTGGTGCTAGAAAGCCAAGGTAGAGAGTGCGATTTCATCTGCCGAATTGTGTGTGTAGGTACATAATATTCATCATTTCAAAGGGGAAAAGTTTTGCAACAAAACAGGGAGAGAGAGAGAAAGGAGGCAAGTCAAGAATAAGCTTTTTGGCGTATACTGCTCGGTGTTAATTACAAAAGACTGTTGTATACGTTATGTGTAGTTCTCTCCTGGTAGATATTAGGCTTGGCACTTTCCTCAAAAAGTTTCTCACTATTTGGAGAGAAGTAGGAAAAGTTTTGGGATGCAAAATGGCGTTTTGTCTAATTTTCAATGTAATGTAGACGCTGGTGGGGTTTTCTGTGAGTTGAGACAAACCTCTTTCTCATCGTCGTCGTCGTCATCATCTCTTCCATAATATAACGTACATGATGACTTACAGCTTTTGGCGACTTATTAGCTTTTGTGTGCAAAGTTTTATGGATGCGATTTCCCTTCCTCCATGAAAGTTCCTTGTCCCATATATGGGTATGCATAAAAAGGTAAAAGGAGTTGGTGCGGTGCGGTGCATTGTTTTTCTTTGGATATTTAACGACTCTCCGGCGGACGGAGACTTTGGTTGTTTGTTTGCGGAAACTTTGTGTCTGCTCTCTCGCTCTCGTCCATTCATTCACTTGTACACTCAATTCCAGATGACTTTTCAGACCTTAAAACCCCCTTTATTTCATCTTGCTCACAATTCAATTGAGCAAAACGAACAGGAAGACTGAGAGAGAGAGAAGGAGAGCTAACAATAGCTCATCTGTATCCCAAGTACCGCAAAGCTGTGTGTGGAGAAAATGGCTGAGGTTACGTATACAGGCAGTTTGTCAAAGTCAAACTGCGAATCACAATCCCAAAACTGCTTTCTCTCTACGCATATACTCGGGCTCTCCTCAAGTGGAATACATTTTGGCTAAGTAGAGGCGACGGCATTCACAACAAAATTTTGTCTCGTTTTCTCTCTTCCATCGTGTAGTTTATGTCGCTCTCTTTCATTCGAGAAGAAGTATATGCTCATAGCAAAGAGCAGAAACATGAGCAAGCTAATAATGAACAAAACACAAAAGTATTTATTTGGAGAAAGCATCTGAACAAGACAAAGACGAATAAATTCAATGTGTAATAATTTCAAACGGCGACACAAGTTGCTTCTGACGTGTCGAGTTTTTTGTGTGTTACAAACATCAGAACAAAACCGCCTTGTTTATACTTTTTCTGAATACAAAACAATGGGAGCCGAGTACCTTTTGTAATATTATGCAAACAAATAGACAAACAAAACTGGAAAAGGAAGGAGCTGAGGTGTAAAAGAAGACAAACTGAGAGCGCCACAAAAAACACGACAACTTTTCCGTTTACTCAAAACCTCCAGTTTTTAATTCCAATTCCAAAGTGTGCACCTTATCTATATATTTTGAAGAATATCATATAAGAACCAGCTCACATTCGAGCAGGAGGGAAATGGGATGGGGAAAGCGGTAGCGGGCTCAAGATTTATTGGCAAAGTGGCATGAGTACAGAGAAAAAAGTGTTTTGGCATTTTGAGAGATTGTCTTGTTATTGAGTGAGCCTATTAGTAGCAAACAAAGTCTTGGAATACTTATTCAGATCCGAAAATAGCACTACATCATCTACTCAAGCAGAAGAGAAGCTAGCAAGTTGCTCTCTCTTCTTCTGCCACCAACCTAATAAATGCACAAATCATTCCAAGAAATAAATAACAAAGCAAATAGGCCACTGTCATGTAACAGCTCCAGCATCCAACCAATGCAATCCACAACAGCTTTCGCCCCGTTTTACCCCTCTCAAGATGAATGGCTTTATTTTGATGTTGGTGGAGTGGAGTGCTACAAAATATATCGAAATGTATTAATGCCTCCTTTTTCAGTCACAAGCTCCTCATCATTATTATTATCATCTTATGAAAATAGCGCGTTATGTATAAATCATTGGAACATCATAACCCTTTTCTCTGCCCACCTTCAACCTTGCCGTATTCCTTTTCACGTGGCTTAAACAACGATAATAGAGAGAAAGTGATAGATTGGCTGCATCTCAAACTTTTTTCCAGAGAAGCCAAACTGAATGTTGTAAGTAATGCCGTTAAAGAGATATTTCTTGAGCAGGATTGCTGCGGCTTTGGAAAACCCATTTAAAAAGGCACCGCTACATAAAAAAAAGTATTTTTTAAATTAAATTTTTCTATTCACGTTTTAAAAATCATTCTTGCTGTAAACTTTCCAACTTGTTCATTCTTTCCACTTCCTGATTACTTTAATTTGTTGGTTTGATTTCTTTACGTGGCAGTCAGAAGCACACTAGATTTTATGCAAAAAGAAAACTTTATACAAAAAAAATATTTCATAAAGGAAGGATGATGGAGATGTTATATTTGAAAGCAAAATTTTGAGTTGGCAATAATCGTCTAATTTTCTATAGATCTCCTCTTCTTATTCAAGCAAATTCTAAATGGAAAGTTTATTTTTGTCCGCACACTTTTTAATGTGTGTACTGTGTACACAAGGACAGCATTACTTCATCTTGAATGCCGTAAAGCAAACAAAATGGATGGCTAAAGCCCAGCAGAACAGCGGAAAAAGAGTTTGTTTTCTAAAAGAAAACTTTTGCTCGTGTTTATTCACTATATAAATATTTCTTCTTTGGTTGGAAAGCAAAGAGTAAAAAATTGTATATTTTTTGTATCACTGCACAAGCACAAAAAAAGAGAGAAGCTGAATGGAATAGAAAGTTGGGGATTTAGAATATTTCTTGAGGAACTGTGACTCGTCACGTTGACACTGTCAGTTGACAACCTTGAGCTTTGAGTGTCCACGTTTCTCTGCCATCGTGAGATATACAAACCAACCATTTCATACGTGAATTCTTTAAAATATACGTGGAGCATTAGGAAAGGGTAAAAATTTGTAATGGGAATGATTCCTTCTCTTCCATTCTTCATCTGGTAATCCATTCTATTCGTCAGCAGCAACCCTGGCTGACTCTCTCCCTTGAACTTTTAGTGGGGGAATCCGTTCGAGTTTCCTCATTGCATTGCATAACCTTGTATTTGGGAGTGAATTAAGTAGAGTGAAAGTCATGCATAACATCCATGCAATCGAAATCCGTCCATACTCCCTTGCTCGTAGAATGGAGTGAGTGACAGCAACTAAAAAGGATGGGTAAGGAGGGAACCACCAGCTTGTGAGACATTTTTTCAAGGGATGATGGTTTTGGTATGATACCAAAAGCCAACAACAAAAACAAAAAGGTTGTTGTACATACAGAGCATGGTGAATGAGTGATATACAGGCACATGTGTACCCATCACCCAAAGCGAAAAGACGGGGAAAAGAAGGGTAAGGGAATGTAATACTATCATCCTTTCTTAGGACAACGACGATGTAAGTAATTGAAGGCAGGGGAAAATTTTCGGGATCGTTGCGGACTGAAAATTGTGTGTCGATGTGGTTAGGTTAGGTTGCACTTCTTGTCTTATATCTTATTGTGTGAGTGGTTATATGGTACATTGCATGACATATGCTTTATCATCATGGGACTTTGAGAGTTGCGTAATATTTGTGTGAGGCAATAATACGCAATATTTTTTGGGTGATTGGTTGCATGCAATGCTACCTTCATCTTCTTGCCGTGAGGATGAGATCATGTCAAGCATCCAAAACTCCAACACAAATATCCCTATATGTTTGTCTTATCAATGTGTACGTGTTTATAGGAGAGTTGGTAGTAGTAGTACACGCATCATGTTTACCTACTTTCCCATTGTCAGTAAAGGTTTTTTCTCAGAGAAATTTGTATTTGTCAGGGAAAAGTACAGGAATTGAGTCGTGAACTGCATCGTATCATATTTGAGCATGCACCCTGCTTCTTTCACATTGATGTCGACCCTCCCTTTGCACAGCTCCCTCATTCATAACATTTTCTTCCCTTCCTGAAAAGTGAGAGACAAGGAAGTCCATAGCTTTATGGTTTTTGAAAGAGTTTATCAATCGGAATGAAAAATCCATCTACCTTCCCCATTCCCAAAGTTGACTTGATCATTTATATACAGTTTCGACTGGACAAGTGAGACGCATTTTGAGTAATAAGTAGATGATCGAAACTGTCAAATTTTGACAAGCCTGTTTGAAATTGGCTGGCCCATTAAGGTAGAGGAGGAGGTGGAGTAGGAACAAGCAAAATGAAATGCATTGTCGAAACTCACTTGATAGATGCTGCCATGGCGTGTAGTACAGCTGCATTATGTTATGAAATGACTTTGAAAGATGTATTCTTTTTTCCCCATTCCATATCATTTCGCTCCATGTTTCCATCAACTTTTGGAAGCCAAAAGCTATCCATCTTACTTTTCCACCATCCATGCCATACCAGGCATTCCACTCTACCTTACTGGACTCAACTACTCGAGGAGAAAAAGCCGTTTTGGAGTTAGTCATGAAACAACAGGAGTCCACAAGGGATTTCCAAATAATAAACCTTAAGTGCAACTGCATTTATCTTGAAAAACCCGTCAATTGAGTCAATTTCTTACTTTCCTTCCTCACTGATCTCCCTCTCCTCAAGTTTGCTTGATATAGCCACGCCATATGAGTTAGAAATTGAGTATATTTTAGAGCGGAGCTACTACCTACTCCTCGAATTTTCAACATAAATCTCTCAACAACAGGATTACTAGGAGGGAATAGAACAAATATTGCAACAACAGTTTCTAAAGATGACTAATGTGATGTTGAAATGCATCCAAGTGTGCTTTATACAATATATATTTTTTGCAAAAGCTTCAAGCTGCTTACGAGTGCTCAAGTTTTTTGGAGAGGCTCAAGTTTCTCCTTTTCACTTTGTTTCCTCTCCTTATTCTCATTTCTATTTGTGGGTATATAAAATATATGGATGTACATTGTAAGGGAGTATCCAAAACCATGCTGTTTTTAAAAACCCAGGAACGAGTATAGCCATTTCCTTTTATTTCCATCTATTTATTCTCCTTTACCCCCTTTAAAGAGATTTTCATTCCATCGTCATCATCATGATCATGATGATACTTATGCTTCTATTTTGGTCCTGTTGATGATGATCATCATCATCATCATTACAGCTACCATTGCAATAGGTCTGGTTTTGGTTTGCTCAGCTTGCCCTTGTTGTTGGTAAATGTTTTGTGAACCTCCAACTAAAAGAAGAAAGTCATAAGTTTAGTAGCCCACTTGAGCAGGAGTAAAGTGGAGGATGGAGTCTGAAGAAAGTAGACTCTTGAGAGATTCCACTAAAAAGATGAACACGTTTTGAGCTTCCTCCAATTTGATAATATGTAGCAAAATGTAAGTAATGCTTGACACAAAGGAGAGAAGGCGAAGAGAAAAAAACTTGTTTTTAAAAAGGCGATTCCACATGGCCACGTCACAAAAAACAACCACCGATTATTAGCAACCGTATCACAAGAGTGGTGTGTTTTGGTGAATGAAGTGGAGAATGGATGAAAATTGTGTGTGTAGTGGAGACCAAACTCAGCTTTTCTTGGCGATGAAGCAGAAAAATAAAGGAGTCACAATCACAAGACAGACTTGCTTTTACTATCACATACTCATAACTCTTAAGTCGCCCTATCTTTTCTCCATGTTTATGGTTATCCCTTTCGGCTTTTCCACATAAAGTATCTCTGTATCTTTCTCTTCTCAAAATTTTGGGTGTATTTCCACCGACATAACTTGCTCCACTCTTTACAAAGTTCTTAAAGTACATTTCATCCCCTTCTTCACTTTCAACAAAGCAGGAATATATATATGATTGTGACTGCTGCAGTGTGAATGAAGCCCCAAATGATATGAAATGGATTGTAATTGAGCAAACAGAAAGGGAGAAAAGAGATATGGGGACTCATATACTTGCTCATCATCACAATGAGCATCATGAAGAGAGTGATGTTGATGATAATGACAATAGGAATACTCTTCTCTTATGCAACAACATTTATAGTGACTGACACTGACAGCAGAACTACTATGAAAGGTAAATAATACGAAATCAGATATAAAAAGTTTTGAAATCCACAAATGTTTCCACAATTGATGAGAAATATATGGTTATATGGATTGTGTATTTATAGCTATAAAGCAAGTATCTTTCTGTGATGATTTGGATGAAAAAGAAAAAACCAGTGATACGATTGTGGTATAGTTCAACCATGTAACATAATAATTCAAACGACAAAAAATCATATTTACATTTATATGCATTATAAAATGTCGACACATTAAACAGATTTTTCTCGGTAGATTTCGAAATGCACAAAAAGATGTGGCAATAATATGCTCCGATATGTATAGGAACATTACACAACTCTTCGTATCTTGAACATATATAGTAAAGTTATATGTCATTGTCTTGCTCGCCTTCTTGTGTGACTCTATCTTTTTTCCTGCTGTGACTCCCTTCTCATCTTTTTCTGGAGGAACAAAAAAAATATTGTGGCAATCGCAACTGCTACTCTCCTCGTAGTGTTTCGTCTCAAAGAAGAAAAAGTTATTCCCATTTTTTTGTCTGAGAATTATTACAGTCATTGCACCGTGCTGGATGCACGTAAAATCTCTATATCAAAAACATGATCGTCGGTACTGACTCCTTATTTTTTCTCAGAGTATAATGTCAAATGATATGTTTCGCCTTTCCCACTACTATTTCTTTAGGGTTGTTAAAAAACGTTATTACGGAAAATAAAGAGTGGAAAAGAAAGGAGTCCTGTATAACACAAAAGTGTATATATGCATATCTCATGAACGATTCCAAGTTGGAACCCAAACTCCTCTTCTTGTTTCTCTTTCTCTGGTTGATTTTCCCAAAGAGGAAAGTTGGTTGGAGAGGGAGTTGTGTAGTTTGGTTTGGTGACGAAAAAGTTATGAGTAGTAGGCAGTTGAGTAACATAACATAATGTGTAGCTTTCTATGTGGTCTCCGTTCTCCTCAAAATGTTCTCTTGTTTCTCTGACTGTCGTATGTATTCTCGTTACACCAGTATGCTTGGTTTGACATAAAGTGATAAGAAATCATAAGTGCGTTCATTTCTCGTCCTCTTTACATTTTATGGCATCATCATCATCATCAGTATCATCGTCTTTCTCTTCGGAACAGAACCAAGATGAGAAAACCACACAGCACGAGGGAACTCCAGAGAAGAACGAGGAGAAATGTGCTGCAACTCAAGAAACGTGTGGAATTATACGCGTTTTCTTGGGTGTTCCACACACACATATGAAAATCATTTGGAGTAGTAAAAACCACGAGAGTAGTAGAACAGCAGCTGAACGACATATTATGAAAAGTATCAGAATGATGATGATGGTCATGATGGGGAGATATGTGTAGTCAACCGTTATTATTATTGTGAGATCTCTTGCTGAGTTTTGAAGAAAGCTAGTGTATATATGTCACTCCCCATGTCATGTGCTTTGCTTGGAGACCACTTGACGCTCAAGAAAATATACTCTGGCTACGATGCCTATGACCCGTGTTCCTTCCATGGACGTCTAGGTCAGAGAGTTAGTTACCTTCCATATTCCGTACATGCATTTTGCAATTTTTGTAGTAGTGACGATGAGCCTCGTGCTGTGCTCAAGACGAGCAAGTCCATAATGAAAGTGTTGTTAGGGCCTGGGGCTGTGATAAAATTCACGTGAAATAGGAAAGCTTTGAAATTGCATGAAAAATAAATCCAGACACCAAAGTTTCCACGTATGCAGCACGTCCGGAATATAGGTATTTCGAAAGAGGAGGAT
This sequence comes from Orchesella cincta, assembly GCA_001718145.1. Classification (NCBI taxonomy): domain Eukaryota; kingdom Metazoa; phylum Arthropoda; class Collembola; order Entomobryomorpha; family Orchesellidae; genus Orchesella; species Orchesella cincta. The sequence goes on along the minus strand of LJIJ01000106.1, from coordinate 51,669 downwards.
ATGATACCCTGAAATTGCATGGTGACTGTGGGATGCTGATCCCAAATGTGATGTCGTTTGAGTAGAGGAGATAAACTGACGAAAGAGAATCATAAGTAGTAGTCTATCGCCTGCCGCTATCGTTAGCAATTTTAAATATGTTGTTACAGGCATACATAAGTACAAGATAACAGAGAAGTAGCATCAAGATTGTAATATGGATAATAAAGTAGTAATGTTTATAGCGGGACTCCACTCAACTCCCTATATGTCTTACGGGGGTAGTGGGGGATAGCCATAATAATATATAATTGCTTGCTCTTCTTCTCTTCACCATTCTTGCTCTTCTCCAAAAAGGGTTCCAATTTCCAAAACTGTAGGAAGGACACACACACACCGCCAAATGATATTTTGCACCAGCTTCTTTTTGTGCAAGCAGAGAGTTGTTATCTGAGCTCGTTATGAAGCTTATTTCTTTTGATAGGAGCAAGTGGAGACACAACGCTAATAAAATGGTTGAAGAAGGGTCATTTGGTCATCTGCTTATTCTCTCCAACAGAGCTTCATGCTTAAGCACAGCAACAGGAAAATCGAAGTGATTAAAAGAATCCAATTTTCGAGTAACACACTGTTCTACTACACACTACTTATGTGTGTACATACAACTTTGCACAGGTAATGGCTTGCAAAGAAGCAGAGGGAACTGAGCTAATTACTGTAGTTCTCTTTTCACTAAATTAAACTTCAAATCTCTTGAGAGAATAATATAGAGACTAGAGTTTGTTATACTTTTTAAAATGTAGAGTACGCTACATTAGCAAATAATCAGGAAAGCAAACAGTTCACAGAATAAAAGTTTCAATGTTGAAAATATGTATGAGTTTACTTCTAAAATTATTTTATATACAGTATCAACGGTATATACTGCTGCTTATCGCACCGGCCGGCCGAAGAATCGGCTTTATCTCTCCAAAAGCCACGTGATCGGAAACGGCTTTATCTCTCAAAACGGTCGGAACGAAACGCGCTTTATCTCTTCTAGTGCTATAAGAAACGGACTTATCTTTTTTTTCGTTCCATAAGAAACGGCTTTAAGTCAATTTTGGGGCACAGTGCGATTTTGATGCAGTAAGATTAAGCATAAAATTCCCTACATTTTGGTACCAAATACATGGGGGTAAACTTTGTTTATCCTACTAAACAACACACGACAACATCCGACAGCTCATTGCTTCGTGGATTTTGTGGTTGAAAATCAGTGAAATCAAAGTTCGTCGATTTGGTGAAAGTCTTAGGAAAGAATTAGGTAATTTCAAAAATGGATAAGTCTTCGCGAGATACATACTCCATCAGGGAACTACAGGAAGCATATAAGGAAGCCGGAATTGGACCAGAAATTGGTATTTCTTTAATTATAGTTTCAATATCTTTGTGTTTATCTTTACACAGCAAACTTTTTTTTTCAGTTTCGACAAACCGGAATCGAATTGGCAGGAATGACGTCCGCTTGGTTGATCCTAATGCTGGTGTCGGTGAAAGAGTTCAAAATGTATTATGCATATTTTCAGTCATTGCAGTTGTGATTCGGAAACATTACCGTGCACTCGATACAAATAAAATGTTATAATCGCAAGCATTTTTATATTTTCTAGCATTCTCTATCACCACAACTTTCACCGGAAGTAAGGAAACAAAAAGGAAAGCGAGATCCATCAAAATGGCAATGCGAAATTCAAAAGAAAAGGCGTTTGTGTGGTAAAGCTTACATCGGCTTCAAAACTATCAAGGCAGGCAACTCTGTGAAAAAAACCCTTTGCAACGAAAAACCAGCCCGTGTCATGAAATCAACTTGCAATTCCAAAATGTGCCAAAAAAGCAAATTGCGTGAATGTGGAATGTTTTCTGAGGCAGACCGAAAAAGTATCTTTGACCATTATTGGAATGACCTCAATTGGAACCAGAAGAGAGTTTATGTAATTCAAGCCACGGAGAAAGTGCTGAAGAAGGAGTTTAAATCCAAAAACGATGTATCCAAGAGATCGGATACCATATTTTACTACTTGAAACGCAATGAGAAACGATTGAAAGTTTGTCAGAAGATGTTTCTCAACACACTTGGAATAAGTCAAACGCAAGTTTTCCGATGGATAAAGAAAACAAGGTTTCCCGAAAAGCAGTCACTCCCCAAACAATCAAAAGAAAACGAAAGCAGCAAGAAGTCGAAAGAATTTCTGTCTACTCTTCCCAAGATGGAATCACATTATTGCAGACGTGAAACTACAAAATTGTACCTTGAACCAGTTTTCAAAAATACTGCCCATCTTTACAGGATTTACAAAGAACATTCAGTTACAAACAGCTATCCATCTGTGTCCACAAAAAAATTCAGCAGCATTGTCAAAGAAATGAACATCAGTATATTTCAACCTAAAAAGGACAAATGTGATACTTGTTGCAGCTTCGAGGCTAAAAACTTATCAGTTGAAACATGGAGAGCTCATATTTCAAAAAAGGATGATGCTAGAGATGCTAAGGTAAAGGATAAACAGGATGCCATAAATGGATTGTGTCATGCTATAGTACTGGATGTTCAAGCTGTCAAATTAGCGCCAATGATTACCGCAAGTGCTATGTATTACAAAACCAAACTAATGGTTCACAACTACACAATATTCGACTTGAAGAGCCACGACGTATGTTGCTACTGGTGGAATGAAACTGAAGGTGAGCTCGTAGCATCCGTGTTTGCTACGTCTTTGATAAAATTCCTTGAAGGGAAATTTCAAGACAATTTGCCAGTAATTATTTGGAGCGACGGATGTACCAATCAAACCGAAATAAGATACTATCAAACGCTATTTTGGACTACGCAAAAACGAACCAAGAAAACCGTCATCCAAAAATATCTTGAAAAAGGACACACTCAGATGGAGGTTGACTCAGTCCATAGTGTTATTGAAAGAGCTTTGAAGGGAGGCCAATTTATCATCCGATGGATTATGTGGAGATCTCCCGTGGTGCAAGAATTTCAGGAAGGCCTTATGAAGCTATCAATCTAGTGCACACGGATTTCATTGATTATTCAAAACGAGACAGCATGAAGTATGCAGACATTCGTCCTGGTTCGAAAACAGGGGACCCTTGTGTTACGGATCTGAGGGAGCTTCGCTACAACCCGTCAGGAACAATTGAATATAGGCTAGATCACAGCTCTGATTGGCAGAATCTACCAAAGAAAACGCGAAATGTAAAGCAACCCAAATTTCCAAAGCTTTACAAACACCCCCTTCCCATTTCTAAACGAAAGTATGAAGATCTACAAGAGCTTCTTTCAGTAATTCCAGCAAAGTACCACGATTTTTATAAAAATTTGCCTAATTGATTTCTTAATTTTCTGCATTCTGTTCAGCCAAATCAATTAAATATGCTCTAGTTAAGGTTATTGTATTATCTTTAAGGTTCTGCTAATCAAATAATCAATTCGCATTTATACAGAAATGTTGTTACAAGATAGAAATTTTAAATGTAACATAATTTGACTAATTTAGAACCAAGTAATGTTGACATGAAATCGAACTTTAGTTTTTGTTGTTTTTATGGAATTATGATTTTGGAGATAAAGCCGTTTCTTATGGAACGAAAAAAAAGATAAGTCCGTTTCTTATAGCACTAGAAAAGAGATAAAGCCGTTTCGTCGACCGGTTTTGAGAGATAAAGCCGTTTCCGATCACTGCTTTTGAGAGATAAAGCGATTCTTCGCGGCCGTCGTTATAGGTCATTTCTGCAATTCGCAGTTGTATTGAATATGATGCATATGAAATAAATTCATAATTAATATAATGTATTTACTTCATTGATTTATAATTTTATTTCTAAGAAAATTCCCTTTTCCACCAGTTCCATGTTTTTGTTACAGATTTAAAAACAGAGTGAATGCATACGTGAAAGGGTAAAAGCTTCCCAGATTTATTTCTCTTCTTCCAGTCTTTAAGATTGTCACTGCCACACCATGTGTTTGTAACAGCAGCAGCCCAGGCATCGTCTTTGTTGTTTTTTGTGTGTAACTAAAGCTCACTCCACTCATCTATCTTTTTCCTAGTTGAGATTGTGCAGACACGGCTGGTTTTCTTCCTGTATAATCTAATCCAGCTGAAGCGAAAGCAAGAAAACAGCCACTTCAGTTCGTCGTCTGCTATGCCTTGTTTCAAGTGGAGTGGATTATCTCTTCCTCGCCTGCTCCATATGTACACTCGTGCTAGTACAAGACAAGGAACAAAATGAATGGAGCCTTTTTTTACTAATATAATGAAGAACACAAGTGAAGATAGATGCTTTTTTTCGTCTACAACTAAAACCAGAAACATGTATATTTTTAAACGAACTATAAGCATTCATATAATAGATCCAAGTACACTTTATTATTATATTACATGCTATTTGCAGACAAAATAGGTACGTCATTTCTCCATTTTGTACATACATGAGTAGTAGTAGTACGAGCAGATTACTAGCTCAGCATCTTTTGTCATCCCCAGTTTTTTTCCTTGGTCTTCCTTCTCCTGCCTGAAAGAAAGTTGAGAAAGCAAGTTTTCTCCAAACTGGGTCTCATTCACCTTGTAGCAATTGTTCAACTTTGAAAGGAAAAAAATATCCATAATATCATATACCAAATTGTCCTATAGGATACCTAGCCCCGCTATGCTATACTAAAGTATTTTGGGAGGAACAAAAGGAAAATGTTTGTCACTTTTTGGGTTCCAATGTAGAGATCTTCAGTTTTTCTCTTGCTCAATGTTGGGAAAAAGAATCAGAGAAGCATTAGCATTGCCATCCGCATATCCGATACTCTTTCCGCACTCTGTCAGCGTGTACATATGCACATGATTCTCCTTTTTGCATCTGTCGAGGACATCGTCCTTATTTTCCCAAACTCTTGTGTTTGTATCAGTGCTCCTCTCTTTCTCGTCTGTATTCAAGAAGCACCACTGACTCACTACTCACCATCACCAACAAAAAGAAACTTTATAATAATACATGGCGAGGTGCAAAAAAAATTTGTTGCAGAGAGCTCAGTGTGAATTTACTTTTTGAGGAAGAAAGAAACTAGACAAGATAGGGAAAAAGAAAAATCTTTGTATTTTTGTAGCGAAACTTGTTACGTGCTCCTTGTCTGCTTTTCACTCACTCTCAGTCAGTCAGTTGTTTGGTACACATGCTAGGAGCATCAACAACATTGAGATAATATTGCATTGCATCCCATCGCCGCAACAGTAGTTGCGAGAAGATAGTACACACACACATTATTTTTTTCCTCAGTAAGTTCTACTAATTTGGAGGAAGCGAAGAAAAATTGTGAACTACATTTCATATCGGCTTCTCGTTTCCTTTCCCCTTTTTCTCAATGAAAATGAAGCCAAAATGTTCAGTGCTTTTAGCGAGAGAAAAGAAAACCGATTTGGAAAGTATAAGGGCGATGTGATGTGATGAGGGGGAAACTGTACGTAATATCATCCAATTCAATATTGTACAACATTATTTTGGGTGCTTTTTATATATACATGGAAATGTGTACATGTGAAGTAGGAAGCAATTTTCATTGCGTGTTGCTTGACTTGGCTTTCTATACCTACTAGTCCGGTCGGTCGGAGTGAGAGGAATATTATGATGATATGATGCCGCTCGTGCTTGTGTTTGGAAAGTTTTTTTTTGTGAGAGAGAGAGAGTGAGAGCAGTATCCTCTAGCCATACTTTGTATAGAAAACACTATTTGGGAGAAGAGCATACGTACCTATATATTCATACATGGATGGAAGAGTTGGTGTTGCCAGTGCTCGCACCGCTGCTAGCTAGAGAACACATTCGAGGAAGGAGTAAGTAACGTCGAGCAAGACTGAAAGCAGCTGAAAAAAGTGAGGACTCTCTGGATTGTTGACTTGGCTGTTGTTAGTTGTGAGCTGGAGTTGGTGTGGTGTAGACAGAGTCAAAGTCAGAGCCAGTATATTCCTCTCTATCGCATCTCTCGCTCAAAGTGAAAAGAGCGACACATGGTCAAAAGGAAACTTAGTCCGCAAAGACTTTCCACATCGTTCTACTAAAATGTCATTGAATGAGCACGGTGTGTGTTTGTGTTGGAAGTAACATGTGCCACAAAAAAGTCACATTTTGGGACTAGTGCGTAAAGTGGAAAGAAAACAATATTTAGTTGTTTATTTACATACCTTTACACCCACTCCTGTGAGATAATAGTGAGTGGAAAGTAGGTAAAAGTTGGTCCTGATTGAAGTGGAAGAAAGGTCAAATCCCTTTTTTAAGAGCCCGGAGGGAATGAAAGAAAACATAACTTTGGTTTTCTAATAATAACAACCCTTTTGTTTGTAACCACCCAATGATGACGTTGATGGTGAAATTTATCCAAACAAAAAAAAAGTTGCAAAAATGAGTTCTAGCAATTTCATTACATTTCTCTTGTGAGCCATTACATCCGGTCTGAATCGGATACCCCAATTAAATGAAGATTTAAGTGTTATTGGATTACAAGTTGCTTTTCTCCTTTTGCAAACGGACAAAACGCAGAAAGAAAAAGGTGCAGATTATTTCAAATGAATAAAAAAGGACGGACAATATTTGATAACATTATTTTTATTTAGTCGTAATCATCGTTGCTTTCCCTTGGTATTCAGTTCGATCGAGGGAAACCCAGTTTTTGTGTGAAACATTATATGCGGTTCGTGCTAACCTTGTTTTTTTTGGTGACATACCGTTACGGAAACCAAGTAAACATTTTGGGCACACAAACTCGGTTTGAACAAAACACTAAAGAATGAAAAACTGGGAACGAGGACGGTTGAGTCTTTGTTAAGCAGAAATTTGCTCGTGCTCCCCAAGTGTTTTTGCATACATGTTGTTAGTAAATGAGACCGAACTGAAACTGAAGGAGCAGTGGAACGAAAAAAGCCTCAAAATTCAAGTTGAGTAGTGGAGCAGAAACAACAAGTCAAAAAGAGGAGCTCTGGCTCACAGGGTCATAAATTCAAGTTGACTCGGAGGAATTCTGTGCATGTGAACCAAACGACAAACACACATAAAAATACATGCAGTCGTTTACACACATGCCGATTCTCTCAGTTGAGTTCTCCTTGAGCTAACAAAGAGGAAAAAACAAACACATTAGTTAGCCCGAGAAACATTTATCAATGAATTTGTATTGAATTGCATTCTTGCACCGCTTTTGGAATTTCTGCCCTAAATTTATATATGCGTGGTTATGAGCCAGTTCAGTTTTTTCTGATGGTGCGTTCCGAGTGTCGATTTCATCGTGACAGTTAGTGCATCCTCGTATTTTACAGGAGCAAAACAGTTCTTTGCAATTTTGTGGACAGGACAAACGCCAGAAATAAAGCTATCTAATTTATAAGTATCTGTTGGCAATTATTAGATCATTGCCGAGTGTTTCATGCTGTTTCACCTTTTGTGAATTTGTTTCGATAAGATTCAATATTGTTTGAATTGAAAAGAAACGTTTTAGTTCAAAAAGTGAACAAATAAAAAAGCTATATCGTTTGAAGCTGTATTTTGGATTTCGGATTGGTGAACAAAGGCAAAGCCTTTTCTTTTCTTCCGTTGCTGAAAAGTAGGTGAGTTCATCCTTCCATTTTTTCTTGTTAAAACTTATTGATAAACTTGTAAGAATGCATACCACATTGAGTTTATGATCTAAGATCATGTACTCAAACTAAACATGTTGATCATCACAGCATCGTCATGATCTACTTTGTAAAGGAAATGGAAGGTCAAATGGAATTGTTGAGAGTTGAGATAGCGCACATTCTCATGTTACGTATATATACCAGACCTAGAGCTAAGAGTAGTCTCATATCCTCAAGTTGGATTTGGATTGGAGTAAAGTATCATCATCATCTGTTTGAAATGTGTGGAATTTAAGCTCGAGAGAAAATCCCATTTTTCAATGCCGTCTCTGGAATTTCCCGGAGAGAGTTGAGCAATGCATTAGTATAGTAGTAGTAGCTGGTTGTCTTGTAACTTGTAACACAAGTAAATACTGTGGCGATAAAACGGCCACTTCTTCACTGGAAGACAAAAAATGTTGGTTTGCATGCATATGCATATAACTTTACTCCTATCTGGATATGCATAATAAATAAATGCATAAAAATAGAAGCAGACCGCTGTATTTTCTCTCTGCACTTTCTTTCTGCAATTCTCTGCAGGAGCAAGCATGGAAAATTGTCTTGTCTGGAGCACAAAAACTCTCTTATAGTATACTCCACTGTTTTGTTTTTATAGCAGCGGAATTTCTATAAGGTTTCTTACGACAAAGATAGGAAGATAGAGAGCACGCCAGCACACTTCCTGTTCCTGTCATCTCTCAGAAAATGTTGGTTATGGTTGGAAAAAGAAGAAGAAAGGGAAAACTGCTTTCTTCCTTTTGTGAATGAGTGTATCACTTTTCTCTGTCTCAATCCAATAATAGGAGCACGCATTGTCATTGTGTCATAGGATCATTCCCGTAATCCTATATTCTTCCCTCGCCTTCCTTCTGTCAAAGAGCAGGAGTACGAAACTCTTGTACTTTTTGTTTCCCTTCTCTCATAACCGCTCTTCTCTTTCTCACTTACAATAAAACCAAAGTTTTATTCTTGTCTGCATAAAACACTCCCTGCTACCCACTCCTTGGATTCCCTCATATGCATAAAAAAGTTGGCAAGAAACAAATAACGTACTCCTACAACTCGCAATATCCTCCATATTATCTGCATGGAATATTACTACTGCGGTGCGGTGCTAGATCTGCACACGCATTTTCAGTTATTGCAACATTTATGTGATGAACTACTACTGCTGTTTTGTGTATTGTCTGAGAGAGAAAAGACTATCTCTCTACCATCCGTGTTATATGCGTGTGGCTGTGGAAAGATATCAAAAGTCGGTTGTATACTCTGTTGAAGAAAATCCACCACTTTCCTTTCTTATTCCCCCTTCCACTCAGCCTAAATTTATCCACATCCACCTTTCATACCAAAAAAAATCCCTCCTTTTTCTATTTAAGGAAGAGAAAAAGTTCTTTAGGAGGAAAGTTGAGTGAGTAACTTTTCTCATTCCACTGATCTTTAGCCGTCATCACCCGGCATGCTTGCCATGCCATACCATATTCTACCGCACTACCAACAATAAACCGTGTTAGGTATTTACGTAATGTAATGGAATGCGTTGTCAGGTTTGCGGTACTCGGGCTCTCGTCTTCCTTCAGACCATTCAGAGTCTCGGAATTAGAATAGTTTCTTCGAGCTTTGTGTGTCTTGTTATACTCACTTCTTCCTTGCTGCATACTAATTGAATATGCATGCATAATCAGTGGGCTGTGTGCAGTGCAGTCAAAAAGTCAACACATTTTATCCACATGCACAACAAACAACAAAACACGATAAGTTTCTTAAGATTATGCATTATACCTCCTATCCTGTGAGCATACATTAAGCGGGCAAAATGCAAATGTAAATGCTCCCAAGAAACTTTTTTTTTGTCTGTCCCCTCACAATGTATTACTTTCCTTTTCTTCCACTTTAGTGGATATGCATGCACATGGAAATTTCTCCAAGACAAGAAAAGTTGATTAGGGGAAAAACTGATTGTGAGTGTGCACGAAAACAAAATATGCTCATGGAATAAAGAAAGGAAAGCTTAAGTGTCCTTGAAAATTAAAAAAACTGTTTCCGAAAAAGTCATGTTGAGACTCTGCATTAAAAACTGCTTTCGCTTTCTCCACTTATGTGTAGAATATGCATAATATGGTTGTTTGTGCATGGAGGTTGATAGGGCACTCTGTGCGCTTCTGCTTGCATTCTACGAAAAACTCATTATTTTTTCCAGTCGTTAAGTGACTGTTTTTCGTTGGCACCAACCAAAAAACTGGATAAACAAATTAACAAAGTCAAGTGTCGTTTTCCGCAGTGAAAAGGGAATCTTGTTAAGAATGGGGTAATGAAATAATCAGTTTTAAGCTAGTTTTTTGCCCCCTTTAAATATATAAAGTCAAAATTCCCAGTGTTTTTAATAAAAGGAAGATAAAAGTCAGTAAAATAGAATATAATAAAAAGACAAGGAGGAAGCATTAAGGGAGGACGAGTAACTGGAGTAAAGTTTCTAAAAAGCTACTTACTTATTTGTGGAGCTCTTTTATTGGATTTTATTGGACGATACGTATATGGATTATTGAGGAGGATTACACATGTTGAGGGAATTTAAAGGACGGGATAGTATATGTGTGCATACCTCCATCCATCCACATACTTACTCCAACTTTCCGATGCAAGTTTATCTGAGAAATGACTGTCATGTCAAGCCGCACGGATGCACGTGAGCAGTTGAGAAAATTATGTGAAGCGATAGGATAAGAAGCGACTCGGAGGGGTTTGGTAGCCATATTCTTCCCCAAATAGACTACTCTCCATCATCCAGGTAGTATACCTCTCCTTTTACCTTTCTTATAATCTCAATTTGGCCCTCTATAAAAAATCGAAGGAAATCGTTTTGAGTTTTATTGAAGGAAAAGCTATATATCGAATCGAACGACTGTGTGTATTATCTCCTTCTCGATTCCACTCTTCTTCTTCTTGGTGGAGTGTGTGTACAGGAATATTTTCTCCGAACATTTGTGCTTTTATGACTTATTTATGAGATTTGTGACGCAATACAGAAAATTGATCGGGCTTTTTTTGCCTGTCTTCATCCATTCCTTTTTTCTGCTACTTACAAACTTACATGCTCTCAAGTACATTATGCTTACATGCATGCATTCTAACAATAATAATATTCATTTTCTTTGAGGATACATAATATGCACACTTCTTTTGCCCTCGTTCACTTTATCGATAATTTTTATTAGTAGTTGTCCTCCTCCCTCCCACCCTTCGTGTTTTGTTTCAAGGCAAAAGAGTGAGGTAGTGAGTGTCAGTGGTTAAAATCCACCCACCCAATAATCCAAATCTCCATCATAATGTTATTGACTTTCGCGTGAGGTAGATAGCTATCTCTACTCCTAAAAACCAATTTATCCACGTCGATACTGCTACCGAAGTGGTTTTATTGTTGATTTTCTATCGAACTGTAAGTTGTATACAAACAGAGAAAAGAATCAATTTCTTCTAGGCATCAAGTATTCTTCTTTTGCAATATTAGATGAACATGAGCATAATAATAACATAATATGGACAAGGAAATGGAAGGAGTAGTAGGTATGACGCAAGCATTATCTCATGTTTCTTGACTAACGTCTCGTTTTCCCAATTAGCACGTGAAATGCCAAAAATGGAAATACTTTTTTGCAACATCCTTCACATTTTTGTCGTGTACGTATGAAAAGTTTGAAGCACAATATTTATTGCGTTGTTAGCCAGTTTTAAATATTATGTAGATAGGGCCAAGGAGGGAGATTCCAGCACGTCTTTTACCATTTGTCATACAGTATCGAATGGAGTGCGTGCTGAGCGCAGGTTAGAAAGGTGCTCTTGTTGCAAAAGAGTAATGATTGCTCCCAAGTGAATGAAACTACATGGATGGAATGTATTTTTAGGACGAAGATTTGCCAAGCTTATAAGGATGCCCTAAAGCCAAAGCCAAGCTCGATGAAAAAGGGAGAGGAGAGCTGGCTGGTGTATGCAAACTAATGTACATATAATCTAGGCTTTTTGTTTGCTCAAAATGAGGCACTTAGCAGTTTTCAAGATTACTCGATTTGAAATGCAAATCAGATGATAATTGAAAAGTTTTTCTTGTCTGCGTCTTCCCTTGTGTACTGACTGTGTCAGTGTCTACAATTATCATGTGAATGCTGGCTTTTTGGCTCTAGTCTGCTCAAGGGAGCTTTTGCAAACATCTAGCTAGAACGTGGATGGAGAAGGACGTAGATAAATGAAAAAAATGCAACTCACAGCACAATTTTTGTAATGATTTTAGAAATACATCTTATCTCATTCCGACTTGCCTGTTGCAATGCATGCAGCGGCAAAGGATTGATAGGAGAAACCTTATAGTTTTCTTTGCATTACCTATTTCTTCACTTGTCACGGGTGTAGCCAACATCGGTTTATGGTTTACATGAAAAGTGTATTGGTAGTGTTGTTATTGTTGAGTCAGCATGAAATCATGAAAAAATATGAATGTATTCATGAGAAGCATGTACTTTATGGACAAGTGGCATTGGCAGAGTATAAAACTAGTAAGCTCTACACCACCTGAAGCGTTTATTTTGTGCACCCATTACGACTACTATAAAAGCAAATGCTCTTGAGTTACAAACATGAAAATATTATTCGTTCCTAGTCGTCGTAATAATCTTTTAAGTTGATCATGATTTGCACATGGGACGGGGGAAGACAATAAAAGCTAGTTGAATTTTGTCACATTGTTTTTTCTTCTTTGCATATTATCCCGGTTTCAACGAGCAATGTAGTCAGTTTGTTAAAAAAAATCAGAATATTTGCTAGTCAAGCAGTTGAGTAAGAAGTAGTAGTAGTAGCTCTTTGGTTTGGTTTGGTGGTGTAATAAAAGTAGCACCTTTTACTTTTTCCTTTGTCAACAGTTTGTGCATTATTGTTCAAATAAACTCGTTCCATTGTGCTAATCACATTTGTCTACTCAACTTATAAACTCGCTCACCTGCCCAGTTTCGTTTCTGCAGTGGTAGCAAAACTTAACATTTCTTGAACGATAATCTTAATGCGAAGTAACTAGTTGTTGCTTCTACTTATATGCAGGAATTTCTTTCATTCATATGCAAAGCTCCGAATAATTACGGAATGGAAACGCTTTGGATTAGTCTCAACATGCTCATAAAACGGAGTGTACGTGCTTGCGGCTAACTTTCAGCATTGCTTTCATGATAATTAATTTCCATGCTCGGTTCGATTGCATTGGTTTGGTACAGCATGGGAAGGTGGACCGCTTCCTTTTCTAGACAACTTCTGGTTGTTGATCGATCAATTCAGTGGTTGGTAATAATGTGGAGGGGTCATGTTATCTTCCTGCACCGGATATTCAAATTAAGGAGAGGGATTCAATTTTTAGATTAGTTTGGAATGCAGACAGCAAGCCGCGCCACTTTGCTTGAAAGAAGATAATACGTAAATTCGGTAAACAAGCAGTTCCTTTTTCATTTCATCAACATCATTTACGTGTGCTCAAACGATTTTTATCGTTTGCTTTACCCTCCAGCCACGTTGAGCGAACGTGATTAGCGATGGGTTGGCTTGGCTGCTACTCCAAAAACTGACGTCGCAGTTTCTGCATTATTGGTGCTGATATAAGGATTTTTCCTGATTTATCATGATCCTATCGGGCTATTTACAAGTGAATTGAGTGATTGCCATGATAATCGTTTCCATTTTCAACAAGATAATTGATGTCTCGGTTTCGGTCCATCAAAACAAGATAGCAACATGTTAAGCAAACTGAGTGAGTGATAGATGAAAGCATGACATACCTTTTATCTTTATTCAATGTGCAGCCTTACAAATATACAAAAGTCCATTCCATAACATTTTTCATTTGGATAAATACCTACTGAATTGTCCTCGTTTGATTATTCAGAAAAGTCTTCTTGGCTTCCTAAAATCGACGTGGATTGAGCACTGTCAACAACCCATGTCTATATATATTCGTTTGTAGAGCAATAAAAAGAGGATTTCCACTTCATGCTAAAACGAATGAATATATTGTTTTTGCATGCACGTTGGTTGTATAATGCCCCACAAATGTATACTTCAACATCATGTTGTAGATATAGATAATTATGTCTGGAAGCAACAAGCGTGCTTTTATAGGGCCGGAGAGGGAGATGCAGAGCGGAAGTACGTATATGATATTGTTTTGTTGCTGCAGTCATAGTCAACGCAGTCATCGTCACACAAAAATTCACATTCACAACAATTGATGCATGAAAAACCAAAAAAAGTGCATGCCATGCCGCCATTCCTCTCAACCAATATACATTATCTAAAATCTTTTAGTAGTGCATGCATCTCCAGCTTCTACAAACGCATAACGTCACACAACTCTTTTTTTATTTCCTCAAGGGCAATGAATTTTAAAACCCATGAATTTTGTAGGAAGGATTATCATCTTTTGTGGTTGTAGAATAATGGAGTATAGGGACACGGGTAAAATTCGTGTTTTCATTTTGCTTACACAAGTGAAAATTTTTTATTGTTTGCTTTTTAAAAGCGTAAGCAGAATGATTGTTGTTTTTTTAATTTTCCAAATTGACTCCCTCCACCTAGTAGCCCACATGTATACATGCTAGTTGTATATGTCCACATAAAAAAAGTTGCGAGCTCAACAAGTAGACGACAAAAACAAACTGTAGAGGAGTGGAGTGAGCCTTTGTAATATTATTATTTAGCTAGATGGAAATCACAATGATGCGACAGTCCCAACGAGACTGCTGGTGATGATGATGGTGTAAAACATCCAATGCGTACCTGATGAGACAATGAAAAGTAGGCCTAGACTCATCGTCGTAGCTTTTAGTTGAAGAGGTATTATAAAAGGAGATGGGAATTAGGTATTAGTTTAAGTAAATAGTGCTAAATATCCTATTTCACTTGCATCACATCAGGCATTATTGCACACATTTCCTCGTCTGTGTTCACGTAATACCTCTTATTATCTCACTGAAAAGCATTCAAGTTTCAAGAGAGCTGTCTATATCTCAATCTCAGCTCAAATTTGTTCATTGAATGGGCTAAAGCGCTGTGACTTGCTTTGGTGCTCCTTGTTTGTGTTTGCTATTAGGAATGAAATGAATGTGTGTGTGTGCCTTCTGCCTAATACTCAATGAAGGTAATGCAATCTTGGTGTCCAATCTCTGTAGGCAGCAGCCACGATGACAGGATCGCTATGATTATGAATGACTCTTTGAAAGTGAGGTCTTCTTGATGATTACTCACCGCTTCTCTCTTTTTTTTTGGCTCATCCACATTCTCCGTATCCACACCTTCGCCTCGCTTTTTTCTAATAATTTGTTAAAAACAAACTTCTCCTTTTTTCATTCTTCTAAAGAACAGATGAAGCGCAACTGGGACTAACGATGATTTTGAAGCGTAGGCGTGCAAAATTTTGTTGTTGAGAAATTGAGTTTTTGTTTGGAAACAAGACTGTTTTAACAAGTCGTTTGCTGGAGAGCAAAAGCAAGTTATTAAAGTGGAAGTCAAAGGCTTCAGTACAGTACATTACTCTTATCATCATCAACATCACATCACAAATAACCCGTAATCAACAAATGTGTGACCGGCTGTTCTCTTCTTTTTCATATCATATAGAGTTTTTATGAATTGTGAAGTGAAATAATAAATATGTGTAAGCCGGAGAAGAGCAAGAGCGAGGGGTTTTCTTGTGTTGGTTCTCATTAGAACATTGTTATTAATAAAGTGAGTTGTTCAATATTTCATCATCTGTGTTATGTGTGTGAATGCATAACTGGAGCTCTTTCTGATGGTGGTGATGATGACGATGTAAAAGTTGTAATTGAGCGTTTCTGTGCTGTCGCTCCCCATCTTTTTTTGCTTCTCTCTCTCTCTTTCCTTTCCAGTTATAAAAACGTAACAAGAATTAACTGTACTACGGGGAAGACTATATATCCTCATAGATGTGTTTCTTTTTTATCAGCTGAAACAGTTTTTGAAAAGTAGGCACTAAGCTGAGTTGAGGTTAGCCATAAAGCTCATGCAACAGTCTATACGAACGAATGGAACAGCAGCGTGAACACTAAAACACATTCAACATTTGCTTTGTGATAAAAACTACTACGGCGATGTGATATGGTTTAAGCACGAGGATTGGTATTATATGTCTCCTCTCCCTCGCATTTACGTATGTGCTCCATCATCTTTCATATTTTTGAGCTCACTTAATAAATATTCTTTGTGTACACTACAACTACAAGGCTGGCATGTGTATAAACTTGAGTGTATACACAGCATAAAACATCATCATCATATGCATGCCAATATTTCATGAATGTCATATTATCATTCCTTCTCTCTCTGCCGTTGTTGTATTTGTACTTTGGTTGTAGTGTGGAAGCCAAAAAGCTCATGTATTTTATTCTTTATTATTTGAACTATGAAACCCCACAACGAAACGATAACCAACTGCATTTATGAATATTTTTTACGCTCTCTTTGAAACTCAGATTCGGAGAGGTAGATTAAATATCTCGAGCTTTTATGGAGGAGGAATGAATCTATGATAATCTCTAATGTTTGGTCCTCCTGTTCTCTCGCAGATTTGGCTTTGCTTACGCGTACATTATGTCAGGATCGCTCTTTTAAGACGAAGAGGATGTAAAAAGGACATACCTAAACGTAGATTGTAGTTGGGGCCCATTCCATTTTATTTAAACGGGCCATGTTCAATAATAAACCCTGTGGATGATGATCATAATGACGATTTCTCTTGGTCTAGTTATCACCAAACTAACTGCATAGTGTACAGTTTTCTAGCAGATCGTCATCGTAAAGTGGTTGCTGGAAGATAGTTTGTGTGTTGTGTTGTATTTTACAAAATACTTTACTCTCAACTTTATCTGTACTTTGTCAGCTCTCTCATAGAGCCACTCGCTGAACTCGCTCATCGTTATCAGGGCTTTGTTCTGCTGCTCCTTGTCTGTATTTTGTGTTGAACAAAACATGATGCTTTTAAAAATGTCGAGCATTTCACTAAAATTTTATTAAGTGTGTGTGTGGTGTGTGGTACGCTAGAAAAGAGTCACTTTGTGGTTTTCTGTGCTTGGAATATTGGAATGGAAAGGGATATGATAAAGTACATACACATATAGGGGGATGATGATACATAAACAGAAGTCAATAGAAAGTCAAACAAGACGTGCAGACCAGAGTTTGGATTTTTGTGATAAGTAGTCAGCTCCAACCACTAGCACTGCTCCATCATATCTATGCATGTTTTGTGGTCTGCTGATTAAGAAGAACGTTTTGTGTTCTCATCGTTCTTTCCTCCTATACACGGTTATGTTATAGCTTAGCCAGCCATGCAGTTGGACATTGCTGGAAGAGCGTCATATATGAGAAATTGTCGGTCGTATCACGGAAAGCCACACAGGAAATCAGTATCAATAATACCAAGTTTGCAGCGACGAAGGCTACGAGTATGTAATGTACATTTTAATGCTCCATCAAGGCAGAGAGATGATACTTATTACGCATCCAAAATCATTTTGGGTTTCATTCACTTTTCATGAGCTCACAATAAATTAGTTCAGTAGTGGTGGTGCTAACAAGCTAGCCCATTAAAAATTCTGGTGCAAATTAATAACATAGTATATATATCGGCTGGAACGTACTTTTGTATAGTGGTTGCAACTTCTGGACAAGATAAGGATAATAGTAATAATAATTGTGTATGCAGTTATAATAGAACATGTAAGTGTAGAGTGTACTTCATATCAGCTCAAAAGGTGTTATATTACAAAATTGTATTGAATTCAATTGCTACTGGTTGTGCTTCTCAGTTCACCGAGGGCAGGAATAAGTGGTGTTAAAGCGAAAGGAAATTTTGAGCTTTTTGATATTTTAATTGAATATAGTGCTCGAAAGACGAGAGTTGAAGAGAAGGAAAAAGTCATAAAAAATAGGGAGTCGCTGAGAGTGAGTGCTGTTGCAAATGAGTTTCACACTTTACTGATGCTGCTGCTTCCAGTTTTTGTATCCAAAAAGTCTTTTGCAAAATCCCAAGTGGTTTCCATTAATTTTGTAATGTAATCGGTCGTCTGCAGTTCTTCCGACTTTGTGACTTCCAAGTTTCATTTGATGAGTAAATGGAGAGAAGACTTTGTTCTTGTTTAATTTTCGTATAAAGTTTTCAGAGTGAAATCAAGTAGAAACTATTAATATTCTATTCTATTAGCATTTCAGGTTAAAGTTTAATTTGCAAAGTTGCATTTCTAGTTCTTCCTCTTTTCTTGTGCGTTCATTTCAGAAAAGTTTGTTTCCTGATTCCTCTGCATTATTTTTGAGTCCTTTTCAACAGGTAACTCAAAGTTTTCTTCTTTTCATGACAAAATTTTTGCCTACGAGTACAAGTTTCAGGAAATTTAATTCAACATCAGTTGCCGTGAGTCATCACAATGACACAAAATGTGTTTTGAATCCCTTTCCTGAATGTGAATAGGGATTGTATGCTCAGTGCTGAAAAGACCAAGTATAATAGTATAGTCCGATGTACTCTAAAAGTACAAAGTTAGCTGTGATTCTTTCAGATCAGATCACCGATTCATAGAAAATCCCACCACACCTGACATTTATTCCCGTATTTCCCATCAACTCAAAAAAGTTGCTACGTTTTCTCCAGGAACCCATTTGTAAAGCAGCTTTTTGTTGTGAAATATATAAAGTACGGTGAATGTTAGTTCCATCCGTATGTTTCTGAAATAAAATGTGAAAGGAGAACCTGAGTAACGAATCCTTCCTTCCGACCATCTCCCAAAGTGCTTGTTCAACTGTATGACATAGACATGCTTTCGTCGTTGTATTTAGTTTAAGTTATCCTATTCAAAGAACAAAATCAAAGAACATTATTCGTCTTTTCCTTTCTGTCGAATAAATCCGTTGTCTTTTCTTCTCCTCGTTATATTCAAACAGGTAGTGAATTCATTCTTATAAGCCGGTGAAGCATACGGAAGTAGCAGGGATGAGATGGGATGTATTGTCGAAAGAAGCTCCCGATCAATATGATTTGGGCGAATAAATACACATAAATAATGAGCATTATAGTTGGAAAGCTGTAGGTAGATTCTAAAAGAAGGGTTCCTTGTATATGAGTGGTGTCTTTCTTTTCCATATGTGTCAATGTGCATGGAATGTTGTTGGCAGCCGACCCAAGAAGTCATTAAGAAAAAAAATCAGAGAATGAGCTGCAGCAGCGGAGCAGAAGCAGTTTCTAAAGCGGCTCTTTATTCTCCTTATAAATGATATGCACTGGAGCGTGAAAAGCACGTGTGATGATGTTATGAAAGTGTCTTGTCTTTCTAAATCATGCTCAGGTTTATTAAGTGTCCGTTTGCATTTCTATCATCAGGTTTCGTCTTGCTACGCTATAATATGCTCTGTGAGAACTGAAATGGTAGATTACTTGGTATTTGCGCCACCACAGACTGTCATCAGTATCCCGTCTTTTTAGATTTTTCCAGAATTCCAAGTGACAGTTTTCCCAAATTATTAAGTCGAGAGATGTGTGAAATTCACTAAAATATTCCAGCAGGGCTTAGTTAGAGCCAGATCATATAAATATGTATCTGCATTTCTGAGAGGGAGCGTGTGAAAATTGTGGAATGTGTGGCAGTTGTAGCCGTTAAAAAGGCAAAGAGCGAAGCGGCTTTTTTCTCCTTTGCTACGCACCGCATTAGAAAGGGAATTCTCTTGGGAGTGCGTAGGTTGGTTGACTTCCCGTGTTACTTCATGTTATGAATGAGTGTCAAAAGAAATTGTTGGCACACTTTTTATCCTCCGCTTCTCTCCCATCATCTCCCTGTTGATGATGTTCAAGTGCATTTTGGCACATACTTAAGTTTATGTCTGCATGCATATCAGGTTACATTATGAATAATATGCTTGCATGAAGCATTGCGCTAGGCATGAAAAAAAAAAACTTTTCTGTTCATTTGCTCGTATCAAGTGTGTTGGCGTTGCTCTGAGGGTGGCAGTGTGTGTATAAAATACAACATTGCGCTACAAATTCTCGGGTTTCGCTCCAGAAATTGATGAGAAAGCAGCCGGAGGAGAGGAGAGCCCGGTTCCAAAAAATACGAAATCGGAATTAGTCAACACTTTGTATTGTGCTGTAAACTCTTGTCATCATCCTTCACTTTATGCTATTATTTTATACTCCATCCACATTCACTTTCATACTGCTCCACAATCTGAAAATGTTAGAACAGGTTTGAAGGCGAGTATAAGTACCTCGTCGCCGTTGCGTTTTCCCCATGTCTCCTTTCACACTCATTTCCTCCTGTATGCTAGCATGTGTAATGCTATTATTCATTATTGTGTAACACATAAAGCTCTTAAGTGTATATTATGTTGAGGTTGCCTATTCAATTTGAAGGCGTGAATGATATCAAAAGCCCATTTTTAATGCTATGAGGAATATGATTCATTTTAAATGTTGCGTGCAAATAATATTTGGGAAAAGGGAATAATTTTGTGTTTGGTTTAACACACAAATGCATGATACATTGAATCGAGCGTAGTGCTATGGCCAATCTCAATCGGTATTCAGAGTGCCCCATAGTCCAGAACGGAATGCTTTTAATTAGAAAGGGAAAAAATGTAATAATTCTACATTGTAAAAACGGGCTCTGATCATGATCATTCAACAGTTTGATTTGGTGTGTTGGTTATATAGATTTGCTAGTGGTTCAGCAATGAACCGCCGTTGGATCCACCCGAGAGATGACTTCAAGTGAAACGTCCCAACAACAACAACTCTCAATGCATTTGCAATGCGTTCAAGGTTGTCTTCTCGTTCCCGATAAATTATTGTCTACAAATTGTCTTTCGAGTTTTACTTGCTCCTCTCCGAATAATACTGCTTTTTCCACAGTTCCCATTGCTGCGTCTTCTCCGCCTGACAACTCTACAAACCTCGTCATCTCCGCCGCCACCACCACCGCTTCGACTGACATTAATAATAGCAGTGCCGCTAGTGGGTGGCTCCAGTAACAACAACAACTCCAATTCTCCTCCACATCATCTTCATCACCACCACCACGAGTTTGCTAACAATAACAACACCAAAGTTGCTCTATCATCGGTGCTTAGTCCGCGCAGCAGCAGCACCCAGTAGTTCACCATCATCATCATCTCAACCACAACAACAACGACACCAGCAGTGGCTCAGTGACAGAGTGTGCGAGTGCTGCTGGTGGTGGCTTCTCACACCAACCCATTATTACATCTTCTTCCTCAACGTCCTCCTCCACCTACTTATCTTGTTGCTCCAACTTGTCTCTCGCGAGCTCAGGAGCAGCAGCAGCATCTTCCCAAGTTCCCCTCGTCAATGGACAAGCCAACATCTTGAGCAGCAGTAGTAACGGTGCTCTCAAAATCAGTGATAATCATTTGGCTACAAAGTTGGTGCGAAACAGCAGTGCACCATACTCTCTCCACAACAGACAAGTTGTGAGAGCCACCGCCGTTGTTGTCAGTGGAAGTGATGAACAAGCCAAGTCAAAAAGTGGTGGAGTCAACGAGACAAGCATAAATTCCCAAGAAAATAGTTGTGGTGGTAGTAGTACTGGCAGTACCGGAAGCATCCTCCAAATGGGCTCCACAACGGCCAACGGAGGAATTAGTGGTGTGATTTGTGTGAATGCCAATAATAGTGGTGGTGGTGGTCCTAACATGAAGCTGGAGCCGAACGGGAACAGTATAGAAATTAACTCGGTGGACAATCAACTTCACCCTCACCATCATCTTTCCACAGCTGCTGCGACCATGCATCTTCATTCTCTCCAGCAGCAACAACAACAGCAGTTAAATCATTCAAATGGTGTTGCAGGTTGTTGTTCCTCCAACCATCATCATCATCCTCATGGACCAATGAACCATTTCGGGAGTTTTGCCCCCAATGGACTTCAAAATTGTGATTTAGACAACTGTAATAATGGTGAAATGAGCGGTGGTGGGATTGCACCGATGGACACGGGCACCAGTAGTAGCAACATCCCTACCACCTTTGCCTGTCATACCCATCAGCAACAAAGCAATCACTGCAACCACGTCACGAGCAACGGGAATAGTAATAATACGCTTGTTGGGAGTTCCCCTCTGAGTTCCTCCGCAATGACCATCGTCTCCTGTAATAGTAGTGGTAGTAGTAGTAATACTAGCAGTAGTAATGGAAATGGTGTCGGTGCGACTGGTGGTGGCAGTGGCACAACTTCTTTGAACGGAGCCAATGGTCCTTCGGTCGGGAGTAACATGTCCCCAGGGGAGAATGACGATGAACACGACTGTGATGATGACAAGTAAGTAATACATAACCATACTCTTTTTTCCTTTCTTTACGCTTTCTTCTTCTCCAATACATATTTACACACAAGGACAAAAAAGAAAGGGAACCGGATCATAAAAAAACTTGTTTTCATCCTTCATGGATTTTTTTATTATGTTATTGCATCCCATTACATTCTATTGAATTGCTCTGACTCGGACCTAGCATGTAAGAAATTCGAGGGAAAAAGAACAAAATCAGAGATGGATGGATGAATAGACATTCTTACCATCATCATCATCATTTACTTTCTTCATCGTGATGACGGTAAAGAAAGGATCGAGTTACGCTCTAATGTACAATGTTACATGATCAAAGTACAATTCCTTTTTGGAACAACAAAATCTTAAAATAGAGGCTATTTTTATTATTATTTCCAGTCTTTAGTTCATGCGTGAGCAACTACTCAGTTTGTTTTGCTTGACGTCAGCCTGGTAATTGTGTAGATTTAATCGAATAAGAAGCAGGAAATTTTCGATTAGTAGTCTCTTATCAACTTTGCACACCAAAATTGCTACAAAATGGCTACTACACGACTTGTAGCTCAAATGGAAGACGAAGCGTGGCTGATTATAATATTTTCCCAATTTCTCCACTTTCTCCCCATTCTGAGAACCTCTTTGATATGGTTTATGACCCAACAAAAAGTATTAGAGTTTACGACATATGGAGAAAGTAAGCGTTCGATAGCAGAGTATGTTATTTTTACCGTCACTCACGTTTCTACCTCTAATCCTAATCATGATGTTTATGAAATGTTGCTGCGTTGTATATACTCACATTCATGCTAGTAGGGATTTCCATTAAATAATAAAATTATGACTGGCTTTATTTTATCAGATGTGCTCTTTCAATATTCCACGACATGACATCATCATCATCATATCCTATCGTATGGTATAACTCAGGATAGTTCGGAAGCAAAGCGCTAGTTGTGAATTGAAGTATTTTGCATAAAGAGCTCCGGCACCCATTTCTTCCCCTTTGAACTGTGTGCGCTATATATGCTCACTCAAAGTATCAGGAAAACTGTTAAAGAAGGTTATGTTATGCCATATGAATGGCAATAAAACGCGGACAAGTAGGCCATAACAGAGAAAGAGAGAGAGATAGACATCGACATCGTTACATTCATTCTTCACAAGAGTCCATGCAATGAGTAATGTGTTCTCCCATTTTTTATAGTGTCGGTCTGGATATATATGCTTTTTTTTCTTCTCTCGTTGGATAAAAACAGTTACATTGGATTGGTATGAGTTTTATGGCTATAAGCTTGCAATAAGTGTGTCTTTCCACAGTGAAGGAAAGTGAAGAGCAATATATTTGTAGATAGACTGACGACGACGACTTCTACTATACTGGTTTGGGAAAGGGTAAAATAATAAAAAAGAAAGAAAGTTTTCCATAAGGTAATTGGATCGATATTTTTTTTCTTTCTCTCGTATTTTTTTCTGCTGACTGGAATGGCAGTCACGCTGAAAATATTGTAGTTTTTACTTTTACTTTACCCCTTTCCATTTTTTCAAGTGAAGTCAAAGTCATGTTACAAGGGGAGAGTTGGATAACATGCAACATCCATTACAACTAATGAGCACCCGAAATAAAACGATAGGAATGATAGATTTTGATATTATGGTCGTAAAATATGTAATGTATTCCAAGCTACATATAGTTCACGAGGCACATATCAAATCCACGAAATGAGAAGAGGCTCAGTTGCACAAGAACAATTGGGAATTGTGAGACGGATAATGATATCTTGATACCCAATATGTTTTAAACGTCATCTACGCGTGTGCTTCCAAGTGTCCTCAGCGGAGTCAAGCTGCGTTGTAATAAATACTTTGGTGTAAGCTTTGTGGGATTGTAATCCACTCAATAAAGGCAATTTGACAAAGAGTTCAAGTCAAGGAAAACGGTTCTCATCAACTTCTACTTAACACGAGAAAAAATACGTGGTTATTGAAAGACAACTCGAGATGATATTGGCATCATCTCATCGCGGTATTAACAAACAACATGATGTCTACTTTGTGTTGATGTTGATGATGTCGTTGTTCGACAAAAAAAATTGGCACGACTGGCTCAAGACTCGCATTCGTCGCATTTTTTCTCTTTTCATAGATGATCAGGATGATGATGATATGAAATAAATACATGAAGCCTTGAGTCTTGATGATGATCATGTTGATTTGATCAAGACGAAGGAGTTTTTTTCTATGAGCTATTTATCTCTTGTTTAATTTTGAAGGGGAATAATATATGGGCCGGGGAGCACAAAAAAGGTGGTATTTAGCCTTCCTTTTGAGAGTGAGAGTGAACAAGCATAACATGTAAAACGATTTGTCGGACGAAATAGTAAAATGCCGTGACGATAATGGAGCGATTGTACAAGATATCCTAATTTATGAGCTGTAGCATCTCTCTCTCTATTTCGTTTTTTTCTTTCATTTCAATCGTGCGTCGATAAACTTTCTTTTATATGCTTCTTGTAGTTCTGCAGCAGCTTTTCTGTTTGAGCTAAGCCGTCTATCCCTTTTTTTGAAACGAGTGGAAAAAAGATATGTTTTGGAGAGATTTTACTCATTGGATTTTCTTGGCAACAGCTCCACAATGAATGTATTTTCTTGTAGGCATAATATTTGAGGAAAACGAGGAGATTTAGTGGTGAGCATACTTCTCATTCCTGAGTAGTTCAAAGAGTGATCTAATGTAGAGCTCATAATTTATGCGGGCATCACATTATCACACATCACTTGATTTCCCTCTCTCTCCATTTACTTTTCACTAATTCAACTAGAAAGGATCAAAATAGGGTTTCTCCTTTTCATTAAAATTTTACTCTTTTTCGATTTGTTGCGATTGTCGCTGTCTCGTTCTGACATTGCATTAGCTTTTACAACCAAAAACTCTAATGTATTATGGAAGGGAATTGAAACCGCTGGTGTTGTGACGTGATGTCAACTTATGTATGCACATTTTGGAGGAGTCGAACCCAATTTTATCAACACAATTTTTTTTGACTTGGCCGCATGTGATTACAATTCACATTACAATCAACTGCTAACTTCCCGAAAATAAGATATCAAAGAATCCGCAGTTGCGCCCTCAATTTTTTCTCTCCTTTTGTCTTGAACTTGCGTTGTGCAATATGAATTCGTTGGGAGAGCATTGCCTTTTCCAATATATCATTGGATTGCACAAGAGCGGAAATCCGTTACTCAATGTAGTTTGATGAAACAAAGGGGAAAACTGATAATAATGCTAATGTTCAGGTTAGGTTGGGCAATGTTTAACCTTTCTGTTTTGAATTTATAATATCCTTTTAGTTTCGAGCTCAAACTCCATGCAAATTGAAGAAATACGTCCAAATAATGTACACACGTGTGCCTACGTATATAAAAGAAAGAGAATGTATGTATTTAGAATTGTCGAGTATTTGCAGCGGTTGCTGGTGCACCTCATTTCTTATTCAACTCCCATTTGAATCGTTTTCTGTTGAAAATAAAAATCGTTGGTTGGGCTCGGAGTTGACTGCTCTCATATGTCGCATGTCGATTACTATTATGGAATGTGTTCCTCTTATTTTTCCAATGACGACATGACACATTCTTCCTCTCCGAGATGTCTTTTTCCGTTTCTTCTATGTGTTCAGCTCACAAAGACATATTATACATACGATATTCGTCGTCATCTTGACTTCTAACACTTTCCTTCCTCTTTCTGCTATGATGATTATGTGTGTGCAACGTTTCTTTGCCTCGAGACGACAGAAGCAAGAAGGCAAGTTGGGTTTTGTGCTGGTAGCTAAAACAGCATCACAGTTTTCACTCGTCTCCTCTTCCGCTACCAACCACCACTATTCTGAATTATTGGGCATGGCTCTACTGAGAGAGATGAGACGGAGTCAAAGGGAATATGGTTAAAAATGGTTTTCGACTAGTGAGTTGTCGTTTTCATAGGGAAAAAGTTGGAGAGAGAGAGCAGATGAGACGGTCTTTTTCTTGCCGAGTTGACGGTCTGCATGCGGAACGAGGGGGTCTCCCTTGAATTTGAATTTGAAACAGAAAATTGTTGGCCATGTTATGTTCCAGTTGAGTCGTTTTTTTAGAGGGAAGCCTGCTAGGCCAGAGTTTTCGTTCCTCCAACTCCACTCCACACGTACGTTCCTCGTAAGCATAACCTCACACTCAGCCCAAACTAGATTCTGTGTTATACGACGCTATTGCCCGATTTTGGCAGAGTTCACCAAGCTGAAATTATGTATGGAGCTGGCTACAAGAGACAGAAACAGAGGAGAAAGAAAGAAAGAAGAGGCTCATTTGAAGCTTTAAACTGAGTCCATATAAAACTTTAAACGTTCCCGTGCTCGTTTAGAGAGAAAGATATTTGACGATGACATCGACAACAATGAGAAAGGAAGGAAGGAAGGCGTATTTTAGGGCAAGTGCAAAATGTTGGGACAAAAAATGAATATGATTATGTATTCTCAACTCTTTAGGCTTCCACTTCATCTACTTCAAGCTATAAGACCCCTGGCTTATGTTCTTGCTTTATATTCCATCTCACATGCAGGCAAAAGGAAGGAAGGAAAAAACATGGACCAGTTCTCTGGTTCAAATGTCTCCTGCTTTCACTTATTGAGTGTACCCAAAACTAAAACTTGTACTTTACCCCTTTTTACATGGCCAAAGTGAAAAGCGGAGGGAATGGAGTCAGTCTTTTACCATGCCATCACCTCCTCCTCCTCTTCTTCTTCAACATCAGCTTTTACGTTGCTCCAAATGGCATTTTCATTCTAAAGTCGTCCATACGTACATCACGGGGTAATAGCGTGTGCTGACTTAAAAAGTAGGCTATATAGTTTTGTTTGTAAGCTGTGCCACTTTTGTTTTGTATCAGTGTACCATTTGGGAATTTTCCCATTGGATTTTGACAATTTTTTGCTTTGTTTTTGAGTTTTCTACATGCCACTTTTCAAAGTTGTCATTGTTGCATTTGTCCTTTCCAAAGTGAATTGCTAAAGAGGTGAATGTGTATGTGCATTGCAATATTGAATGTAGCAGCTTTTTTTCCAACCATTTTATTCTTTACTCACAGAGCCTCGAGTGTGCGCTCCAAATACGTAGCACAGTTTAGGAAAATCCATTTGAGTATGTATGTCATATTATCTGGGCAAAATGTGGGATGTGATGCTTTCCTATTATGCAACGTATGCAAAAGAAAGACTCAATTTCCGAGCGTCTGATTGAACCATGAAATAGTGATTGTATCCAATTTTTCGGCACATGAAACGCCACGAGTGAAGCTCGTACAGAATACGAAATCATATTTACATCATACACGTAAACTACGTGCAAGCAACGCACACACTTCAAAAAACTTCATGTATATTTTTTCCTTGTATTACTTTTGTGAAAACACAAAGAAAACGAAGCTCTCACGTCTGGCAAAAGACGAATATCACCACCATCGTCATATCCGTTTTTCTTCCACTCTCTCTGAGAATCCTTTTTTCGACTAATGAAGGAAAGGTCTGTGAAGCGATAAATTTAAAAAGTGTCAAATGTTTGGCTTCATGTCAAAAAGAATAGGATTTTTGTGTCTTGAGAGAATTTTAACTAGCAAGAGCACAATTTTTTGTCAGGTATGTGTAGCTTTCTTGGCCGTTTCGTTGTCTTGTGGGATTTTTACCTGATTTTTTGGAGTATTAGTTTGAAAAGGGTCGTTGGCCTTTGTGGCTTTTGGAGTGGCCAAAAGGTTTACGGCAATCATCATGTTGTCCAGTGACCTTACAGATCCCCAAAAAAATGGTGGAAGAGACGAAGGGATAATGCAATTTACGATGGTGAAATGCTGTGGTTGTCAGTTCAAGTGGACTGGCCTGGATGTGGTGTGGAGCAGTATAAACTGCTGCTAAATACAGCCACTCTCATATTGGATGTTGTGTAAAAGGCAGAACAAATGCAATTAGGACAAGCCAGTTGACTAAATGAAATTACATGGATGCAATAAACTACTGAAGAAACTCAAAAAATGAAGCTACACAAGGACCAACAGCAACAAGACCTATATATATGTATAGGTGACACTATTATACACATTATATGTGTTCAAGTAGTGGCTTAACTAAACTACATCATTAGGATTTTTTGGTGGTTGTACATGCACTGGGCGCATACTTAAACTCATCATGGTCATCAATCGTGAGAGAAAATTTGTACTGTATTCCCTTCTATTTTTCTTTTTGAAAAGACAAAATCAAACGATTTTGCTTCACACTCCACTCCGTTTCGAATGAGAGAGACGGCAACTAATTTAAATAATGTTGTTAGCTGCTCCTTGCTCCTTCCAACTTTTTTAGCTTCGACAAAAAAATGTTTTCTTGTTGTAAGGTATACACAAAATTCTTTGGAAAAACGTGGTGGTTTTTTGGTGTCTGACTGCTGAAAGTGAATTATATTGCACTCTCTTTTCACGGCTAAACTTTTTCCAAAACAAAGTGCAAATTTTTTTTACTGCCTTGATCATTACAATGTATATAAAGGACACATGAGAGTTTGTAAGGGCTCAGAGATTCCTACCCAGAGGCTATATAATATTATGCTATTTTGACTTTTGTAACTCGAGGATAAAAAGAAAGGCACTTGGTTTTTGCTTTGCTACACATACCCTATTCATTTCCACTGTTTTCTTGCAATTAGCATCTGAAAAAAAGGAGTTCCGCTCATCGTCAGTAGCAGTTGCTTGAGTTGTATGTAGGAAAAGAGCTGCAGTGTAATTTGATATGGTCATGGATTTTGGTATGGTGTGTGGTGGCTGCTGGTGCTGGTATCATTAATTTTGTGTCCAAAAAAGCTTCTTGTCTTTTTCCTCTCATACAAACATTACATGTATATATACAGTTTTTTTCTGTCCCAGGACACGATCTGAACTCCGACAAAAAACTTTTTCTTCAGTTCACTTTCACCAGCCAGAGAGGAGTAAAGTCTTGTAGAAAACTTTTGAGAGAAACGTCACGTACTCTTTTTGCATATTAGTCAACTTTTTTATGGTTAAAATGGGCTCTCACTTTTTAGCATGGAGAAACCCTCACCAAGAGACAAAAAGTATGGAAAAGGAGGAGGAGCACGAAGAAGATTAATAGAACATGGCTATGGTAAATGTGGTGTGGTGGCGAAAATTTTCACACATAAAAATTCCGCAGAGGTATCCTTTCACTGACGACCACCATCAACCTTTCGCATGATGAGGGAAATAAATGAAATACCTATTACCTGATGGCGGGCTGAAACATTCTCTTTCATATCTTGTATGCAAACCCTCACGTATTATAATTTGGATGGACATGTGCAATTAAAGGGGAACTCGTTAAAATTCCTTTGCCACTCATATTCCAATAATAATCATCATCCTCGACGTGATGATGATGGCTCCTGACGAAAATCTCATATTAAAATTGTCATGCTGAGCAAGAAAACTTTTATGATGTTCTTCATTGTCTTCCTTCCTCGTGTTACCTGTGTGCGGCCTTGTTTCCAAAGCCAGGGAGAGATTGAGATCATCAAAAGTTGTGTGGCTCTTTGTTGAAAAGTTTTGAGAGGAGCAAGTCAAGTCACTACTACTAGAATAAGTGTGGTTTCGGAAAGATAATGAAAGGATTATCACTCTTGGTACGTTCCAGCTGGATACTTTACGAGCAGGAAGTTCATGTGAATTGAATACGAATGTCGATGTCGAGTCATATCAAAACCACGCAGAGAACAAATTGCTTCGTTTTTAAATGATAATAAAATAATGAAGTAAAAAGAAGACGTATCATAATATCAGCGTTTCTCCTCATCTTTTGGGAAGAGCCTCCTACAAAATTAATTATGATGACGCTCATGTTAGTTGGAACAAAAACAAAAGTTTTTTTTTCGTGGGGAAAGTCAAGAAAGATTATGAAACTAAGATAAAGTGTTCCCTTCGCGTACAATTAGCCCATTCGTTATTGGAAGGAAAAGGGAAGTTGAGCAATAGTAAAAAGTTGGCAGCACAAGTTTTCAGTTCAGCAACACGAATATCGGGTTTTGCTGGGAGGGGGTTGAGGAGAAATTATGGTAATAGATCGTAATTTATAATGAGTTAATGTTAACGTGTATGTAGCATACGTCTACATGTGGATGCATATCTAACATGATTTTATTTAGGTCAAAAGGAAAAATGAATTAGTGTTGGCTAAACACAGGAAAAGGATTACATACATCTGAATGAGAGAGTATCTCTAAAAACGGATACTTTTCCGCTCTGTCACGTCACGAGAGGTTTCCAATATTCATCACATCAAGGTTTTCCTCTCTGTCTCTCTTTACCTTAGCCTTTTTTGCAATATTTGTCACTGTCGTAGGCCGTACACGCTTGTTGGCATCCGGACTCCACCCAATGCTCTCCATGTGGTCTTCTGCATGCACAACGGCGCTTATCCTTTAAGGTTGAGTAGTGTGCCATGTCATTTTGCTCAAATGCTCAATATGTTTTTTCGTGTATCTTTTTTTTATCCAGTTTGAGACTGAGACAGCATCACCAAACACCAAAACCAAACCACTTGCAAAAAAGCTCCTACATTTTATGCATATGCAAAGCAAACGGAATCCCATAACACAACATTATCATTCAAAAGTTGTGCTAGAGTTTTTCGAGAGAGCGGAGAAGAGCTTACAATTTTTTCCTCCTTTTTTTCTGCGTAGGTAAAAATCTACTAAGGTATAACATGTCGTCAATATTTCATGTCCAACTGTCACAATACTTCTTCAGCTCACACGACGACAAATGTAATGCATATATCAGTATCACGATCATCATGCCCTCTTATATGTTATCCAACATTGGGAATATGTTACACAAACACTTTTTGGGTTGTCTTGTCCTCTCCCAGAAAAATTGTGTAGGTAAACAGTACACACATATCGCATCACGTTGTTGTTGTTGGTATTCCGAATGGCAGCTCAGCAGCAGTGCTACTTCGGCTCACAATAGGACTCCCAAAATTGACAATAGGACGATACTGGTGTGCACAGTGTGTTGTAATTTAGGAACACATCACATGACGAGCTCCTTTTTCTTTCCGATAATATTTTTTTCATTCACAACCGTCGTACCTGTGTTGCTTCCATTTCATTTAGTTCTTTCTTTGTGCTCCCACTCCACAACGGTAGTTTTTACTGGAGCATGTGCAATCGCAAAATGTCCATGATGCTAAATGGAGCTGTTGTTGAAAAAGGCGGTCTTGCGAACAGTATAATAAACTCATTGAGGTTGAGAGCAAGTAATACGCTGTCATATCATATTCAATTGTTCAGTCAGATACGACGGAGAGAGTTGATTACACACGCTGCTCTGCTTTGAGATGGTGATAGGATGATGATATTTTTTTGATGGTGGGACTTTGTCCAGCAAATATTAAATGAAATGGAAGATAAGCTCCTTATCAGCTCCTCACTTTTGTGCTCATTCTGTTGTATAAACTTCCATCATCGTCATCACCATGATATTCTCATTTTCCTTTTCATTTCTCGTCTCATTGTCGCTCCCTTTTTTTGTCTCCGTCCAGTCCATGAAAAATAAACGACGCAGTATAGTGTGACTCAAAAAATATATCCAATACAGTTGCTATCAAAGATAGTATGAACAAGCAAGTATTTTATTTGCCCACTTTCTATTTATTATGATAGTAAGAGTAGTGTGAGTAGTAGTGGTACTTGTGGGTGATATGTCATTTTCCAGATGTGACAAAGTAGACAGGATGAAATTAGGAGAGGGAGATGATGATGGAGAAGCTAGATGATGAATGCGGAGGAAATTGGAAAAAATTCTGAGTATACATAGACATTGGGTTTTTTTGCCTTCCTGTTTGTTTCTAGCTAGAACGAAAATAGATATATATTATGGTACATGTTGTACTCCCAATTTTTGATCAAGTAGATGGATTGTTAATCAGCAGTGGGAAAATGAAGATGATGAGAAACGAGAGACCCTTAATCAAACATCATCTTCATTCGGACGGTACTTCATCTCGTCTCTGTTGTGATGAAAAGGCCATATATTTATTACAGGGAAATAACCAACGTGGTTTTTATTTACTTGACATGATGATAAAAACTCACAACATAAAACTGGTGAAAGTCAGGAGCAGCTCTGTTCTGAGAACAGGAACTGGCTAATGTGATGACCACAAACCAAGATTGAAATGTGAGCCCTATCCAAGGGCATATAAGTACTAGCACATGTCCTGTTGGCTGCTCTTTAACCGTAAGCCAACACCATAAAGTAAAAGTCTGTTGCAATAAGTAAGCAGCGTCTTGTTTTCTCTTACTATTTTTTGTGTACATCCACACCACAACAAGCAGGCAACCACCACACCGATTTCATTGTGATGGGTATCCATCCTGAGGGAGCGCGGATGAATGTGAGCACTGGTCTTCTTCTTGGTAGTTGTAGCAAATGAAGTCTGAAATAAAGGTTTTCTGTAAATATTTGAAAAGGTAGGTAGTAACGCATGTTAGCAAATGTAACAAAGAAGCAAGAGTGGAGTACAGGTAATAAACGAGACAACAAGGAGAGCTTTATACACATTTTTTTTACTCTCTTCCTGTTGTTACTTCTTATTTACTCTAAAACGCTGACTGACTGACTTTTCCTTTTGTTGGGTTGGCTCAGGATGGCGATGAGTCTAAACAGACGAAATGAAAATTTAACCCGCAAACTAAGGCTATCCAACTTTCCATCTGCAGAGCAGTAAAGAAACAATCCCTGAAGATGCTCTTTTCTTTCCTTTTTGTTTTATGTCCTTGTCATTATTATGACGGCGGTGTTAGCTTCAACATGTATAAACAAAAGCATTCCAGTATGGCTTTCCTCTGTATTTACCTTCTCTGCCAAACGAAGGAAGATGTGGACAGGGACTTTGGGACCAATGTGGTGCCTGGGCACAAAAAGGTTGGAAGAAGAGCTTCCATTTTCATCCGTTTTTGCACAAAAGTATCTCTTTTCTCCTCCACTCTCCATTTCCATTTGGATTTTTAGGATGGGATAAGAAAAGGGCATGTACCTATTCAATTGAAGGTGATGTGATGGCGAGATGTAGAACGTTATGGAGGGATATAGCTCGGCTTATGTATATCCCCTTTCTCGGAAACATTTTATTTTCTAAAAAAAGAGAAAGACTTTTTGTCCAGAGAGAAAGTTCCATAATCTTTATGTTTTATGGGGAAGAGTGTAGTGTTAGTGTTATATGTACATATTTTGCAAATGGATGATAGACGCTCTCACTTTCCTTTCCTCTATTGAAATGGTTTGGTTTTGAAGAAGAAAGTAGGAAGAAAGTTGAAGTGAAAGAAGTCTCATGAAATTCTCTTCCTTTTTTGTCTGCATGAGAGAGAGGGAATGGGTGTTTAGACATAAATTCTGTTTTATTACATTATGTTTGGGCTGTATGAGTCGGAATTGAGAATGTACTTTAGCCTCAATAGCCTCTTATATTCATTTTTAGTGAGTGCACTTTCGGGAGAGAGAGAAAAAAAGGTGAGCAGCAGTGAGAGCTCTGTGCACTACCATACAACAAATAAAGAAATGGCTCATAGTCTTCCAGAAAAGAAGACTCCGGACCACTTCTTTCTTTTCTCTTCAACTTACCACTTTTTTTTCAACGGTCCCAGCTTCGACCATGTGTGGTTGTATATAGTTAGTATGGCCACATGGTTGGGTATCATCATCTTTTCTCCCACTATTTCGCAAAGGGATCTTCTTTGTTCAAGTTTTTTTCCTGGCAGGAAGGAAGAGAAGAAGGAAATTGTGGATGCAGCAAGTTCAGCACTTTTTCTCTTTCCCGACAAAACATCCGGATGATGATGAACCCACCATCCTACTATTTTTAGGATATACTCCACTTCACTGGTCCACTTTCATCGTGTACGGTTGTTCCTTCCTTTTTTGTTGTGGGTGCAAGCCTGGAAATTCTATATGGTGATGTTGGGAAATTGTCGGACCAGTCTTATCTTTACATTTTTATCGCTTCGAAAATGTCTGCATGCCCGTGCTTAATATTACGTAGTGCTGTTACTTTCACCCAAGGAAAAAAAAGTCAGCAAGAGTCTTAACAACTTTTCATGTATATTACGAAGCGTCTCAGCACTCTCTCTGTCCTCTTGTGCAAGAAGCAGAGAGGATAGTAGTAGTCATCAAGAAAATTTTCACAAGTTTTTGACCACGTTTACATTTTATAACCCCCCTCTTGCCTTGTATAATGTTTTCTTTTTTTCTGCACATCTTCTCTGCTCCCACACTCTTATCTCCAATTTTGTATGCACATCCTTCGCCACTCTGTTTTCGCTTATTTCACGCCGAGTAATCGTCTGCATTGTATGGCTAGATACACAATCCTCGCTTAGCATTTGAAATGAAATGCATTTCAACCGACCCAACTGTTTCTCTTACTTACCTCAGCCTTAAAAGGATAAAAGTTGGTGCTACTATAGTACCCCTTTTGCTTTTGTAGGTCTCTCCGGACTCCCTCCTGACTCGACATGTATATCTAACCATTTTGCTTTTTCCTCTCTCTCTCATTCCTTTGGATTATTTTCACTGGCTTCTTGATCTTTTTATATTTCTGTATAACCCTTCCTCCTCCACGCTGAGTTTGTATTGCCAAAAAGCGTTTCCATTTGCATGAGCGGATTATTATATCAGAGAAGAGTTTAATCCTATTGCAAAAAAGCCGGAAGAATCCGGTGGGGAGAAAGTGAGGTGTTACGCGCTGTTAGGACCTAGGCATGCATGACACGGAAATAGAATATTTATGAGGAGAGGGCCACAACCAACCATATATTTATATACAGTCGTGCAAACTTATGAAGAAAAACAGGCAATATTCTTCTACAGGAAAAAAGAGAAATGTTGCTGGAATTTATATTTGAAAGTATGCATAAGCGTTCTCAAGACATTGCCTACATGACTTCTCGTTGGTTGAGGAGGAAGCAGCACCAGCTCTTTTGAATTGTGCATTGAGAATTATTGCTGTCAATTGGGAAATATTACTTTCCTTTTGAAGTCTGGCTTCAAGCCTCTCTGCTTGAACAAAATGCATAAATTGGTATGGATATGAGTATCGGATTTAATCTAAAGTTGGGCTAGAATATGATATTACTAGATGGGCAGACATAACATGAAAATAATACGAGTTTGTGTTGTAACTTTGACGTGGCTAAGCATTCTATTGCCAGCATGTTGAGTGCATATTACTTATCATGTATCAGTCAAGAGAGAGAGAGAGAAATGCTGATTACGCCATTCCATTTTTGTGATGTTGAGCAATACTAATCTCGGAATGTCGCAACAACCTCAAACATCGAAGCTCTGACTCAGCGTCATTGGTTTGGGTTAACAAGTTATATATGGACGTCAAGCCTAATTTGAAAGGTTAGGTAACAAGAAAGTTCAACTTGTGGAACATGCTAATTTGCATGAGAGCGAAGAAAGGGAAATCCATTTCCATT
Source organism: Orchesella cincta (assembly GCA_001718145.1). Lineage (NCBI taxonomy): Eukaryota > Metazoa > Arthropoda > Collembola > Entomobryomorpha > Orchesellidae > Orchesella > Orchesella cincta. The sequence goes on along the minus strand of LJIJ01000106.1, from coordinate 16,075 downwards.
CTACCTTTCCCATTTTCCTCCGCTCCCTGTCTGATTAGGCTGAGTAATCCGAGTCATTACTTGCCATTTTTATGCTTTAATCAAGCAATCAAGCTTTGATTAAGTTACTCTGTTTTTCTTTCATTTGATTGGATTGCACACATGGTCTCAACCTTTCATTTCAGCTTGGAAAAGAGAAAGAGGAGGATTATTACATTTAATGATATGGTTTTTAAGGGTTCTTACTAAAGAAAGAAAGTCTGAAAGCCGATAAGTAAAAGACTGGCGGAGCAAGGATTCAATGGAGAATTTCATGCTAGCCACTCGTTTTCCATTTTCTTGTAAACAAATTCGAGAAAAAATGGCTCGAGTCACTGGAACAAAACTAGAATTTCCGGCTCAAGGTGATTGTATTACGGTAGTTCAAATGGGGCGCACATGTGCGATTCTGATGCTACCTTTTGCTGTTGCAAGTATTATGAAGCTAATCAATTACATAACATGTGTTTTGCGAGTAAGAAACTGAAAGAATTGTACTTTTGGTCGAAAAATATACCTGTAACTCTAGAACTAGTGGATATCGAGTTGTATAGTGTCATGTTTCTCTCTCACTTCTCATTTTTCAAGGAGCGCCTGGTGTCCAGGAAATTATTGCATTTGCCTTTTCTTGAACTTTGCCAAAGCAGAAATTGGGGTGAGCATACGAAAAGATTTCCGAGGTAGTCGATCATTTGACACAGAGGGAAATATATGACTCCTTAAATTTTTCCTTGCCAAGTGACCACTACATAACTCTAACGGGGTTGTAATAGGATAGGTTCCTATTCAGAGAAAAAAGTTTTAAGTTGCTTTACTTTTTGATTGATATCTAAATCACCGGTACAAATACCTCACAAGCTGACTTCACCTTCTTAGCATAAAATAATGGCAAGTTAGTTATTGCCAGCAAGCAGACGAGAAAATGCGAATGGTTTATTTTGTAAGGTTGGAGCTGAGGCTTTCATGACAAGTGGTTTACTAGCATTGATGCATATCACGGACATATTTTTTTGGCAAAATGGTTTTGAAATATATAGAGTGCTAGTATTTTTTATATCCTGGTTGTTTGGTGCCTGGTTGGTTAGGCACTTTTGCTGTTATTCTTTTTGTTCCTCGAAAATGAACTTATTTTGGAGAGTTGTAAAACCTCGAGTCTCGTCTGATAAGTAGAAAGACCGTCAAATGGTTCAAGCTGTTGGTAAAAGTGAAGTTGAGCAATAAATGAGACGTTTGCGTGTGAAATAGATGGATTTCTCATGAACTCTTGTAATATAATAAAGCTTCATACTCCCAACTTACAAGCAGCACGAACGACAAGCTAAACAACTCGCTTTTTGAAGCATCACCGGCTGACTACTCTTGGCTTTTTGTGAAAGCACAAAACATAAACTATTCACATACATAGTTTCTACCAAGTTGAGCTGTTTATGTTTAAAGACACACACAAAGAACTACACCTGGCAAGTCCATTTTCTCCCTAATGAACTGCAAGCAGGTGGGGAGAAAATTATGTGAACATTCATTTTGTGCATTGCATGAGACATTAGTAGTCTTTAAGATTGCATGTCGGTTTACTGACTCCTCCACTCTACACACGACATGTGAAGTGAGTATTCACGAGTTCAAAAGAGCTATCATAGAATTTTCAAATTTGTTCTTGAAATTTTAACATGTGTGTAATAATAGCACTCTTGGCTTCTTTTAACAGAGCCCAGTATACATATCAGTCTTAATCACAAAGTAAACTTGGCTCTGTTTACTTTTCAATTTGAAAAGCTACTTTTACTCGGCAAAAAAAAAGTTGGAGAAAGAAAGAATTCATTTATAATTGATGAAGCAGCAACGTGTAACTTGAACGTGGCTATCATTATGTCATTAGGATGCACTGGTTTATTCATTCAAGACGAATTATTCCGATCGAATTTCGCAGGATTCTCATTTATTCTACCTGAGTAAAATAAGAAGAAAAAAGTATAGTATCCAAAGTTCAAATGTTTCAGTCTCACTTCTTTTCAGAAAGTTTTTTTCTTTATAAAAGAATAATAATCGTACGTACAAATGCATATGGTTTGCATAGCATATAACTAGCTTTGTGTGGAGTGTACTTTTTCTTTGAAAAAGTTTTAATGCTCTTGTCGCTCCTACCCCTCTCATTTTTCTCGTATCTCATGATAATTGAAATTAGCCATGGAAAAAAGTTTTATTTTTGACAGGGAAATTTTTCTTTTTGGTTGTTGGTACACATTGCTATGCACTCTTTCTTTTCCCCCTAAAAGAAATTTTCTCCTGCTCAACTTCTCCATATATAGCCACAGTCGGAGCAACTTATGAATAATATCAGTTGTTGTTGATAGTAATGAGGGAAAATACATATATTTTTTGGTTTGTCCCTCGAGGTGCACTAAGATTATACAATATATTATATAAAACGTAATAATGAGTGAGTGTACTTTTTCTTCCGGGGAAAAGAGGAGGAAAAAGTTTGGTTTTCCTCCTTCTCAAGTTATAATTGTGAGCTGCGAGATGTGGAAATGGAATGGTAATGACGATGGAAAATTGCTGCGTAAATGCCTTATCTCAAAACCATTTTCTACTAAATACATAGCAGATACTGACGCAAAGTTAAAAGGAGAGAGTATAGCCAATTTAATTTTTTAAGAAAGGAGAAAATGAAGAAGGGAGAGAAACCCGTATATTTTGCTGGTGATAAAAAATACACCAGACAAAGCTATAAACGTTTGTAGTCGTCCCCTCTCTTTTTTAATGTACGCTGACTACTACTCTTTTTCTCCTATCATTATTCCCTATTAAAGGAAAGCTTTTTATGCAATATATTATTTCACTGGAATTGTTGAATGGATGCCCTATAACGGAATGAATGTGACATAACCACTTACACTGGGGCTGTGTTTATAGCATTAAAAAATTGGTATAATATTGTTTTCCAGGAAGGAAACATGAGCTCATAAAGTATTTTTGTTGGCAAGAGTTTTCTTCTGTTCTCTTCCGTTTCCCTTTTGTCAATGGACATAATGTTTTGTCGGGTTGGCGGTGGTGGAGGAAGTTTTAACATGTTTATTTATCTGCAGCTGGTTTCATAGCATTATGATTATTATTATTGAGGAATGAATTTCGGAAGTGGTTTCAATGGCTTTTATTGCTTCACGTAATTTCCCATGTTTATGTTGCGCTACATTCTCAATAATCTTCAACGTGGCTTTGTAGTTGTTTCGCTTTTATCCACATTTTGGTCTTTTTTATTCTAAGCAAGTCCCATTCTAATTGTTTTTGGATTGAGCTGCATAAAACCGCTACTGAGAAAGTTTGGAGCTGAAATGTTTCCGGAAATTGTAATGCACTTCCTCCAAAATGGTATATGAGGTTTGGATGAAAATTGAAAGTCTTGTCTTGCAAAATATGTATATTATATGACTGTTTTTCTTTCATCAACTCTCCGGCTTTCGGTTTCTCGCATCCAACTTTTTTTTTTGACGAGCGCAAGGTGAAAGTTATCATGGAAAATTGAAATCGGGAACGGAGAAAAACGGCTCGTCTCCACATTTTTGGCTATTTTGTATTCAAAAGTCGTCCATCTAGAAATCATATATGCATATACAGCATCAGTCAATGTTTGTACTTTACTGGAAAAGGGAAAAGAGGATGCACGCAAAGGCTGATTCAATTGTTAGAACCGACATATCAACCGCCGAACCACTACACACACATGCAATGCAGATAGACAAGTCAAGCGAAGCACACACGGGCGCATTTAAAGCATGCATCATCATCATCATGCAAACGTGTAAGTAAAAGACACGTCTGTAAATCTTGTGAGCTGCATTTCATAAACTAAAATGAAGTTTAGCAACACAACGAACCAAAACCAAGCTCATATGCTCGTCTCCTTCTTCTTCCCATTTTCAATGAGATTTTTAAGGAGCAAGAAAAAATTCAACTTTCTTTTCCTTGCCGTAAGCAACAACCCAACAGTTTTTTTTGTCTCACATCATATTACATTTCTCTCTATCTTCAGCATCTGCAGCTCCAAAAAAAAGTGAAGACTTGAAGTTTTTAAGGTACTCCGTCCATAGGTAATCGTGTGGGTATATATATATTTTGTGCTGATAAAAAAATATTCCGGCCCACCCCAATCTTCTCATTTCCATTTTAATTTATTATTCATCAAGATTGATTTTGCAAGGAGTAAACGTAAAACGTAGTTTTGTCTGCATAAAATGCATGCACACACACAAAACCTTGTGACTAAACTTAAACTCTCGCTTATCGTCTACGGATTGGAAAGAAGTGAGGCAAGTTTGGAGTGGTGGTGGTGGTAGTAGTAGCAAAAGCCTTATGATGAAATTTTCCTCTGGTGTTTGCTAACAGCCCAGAAAACAGACAGGGAAAATGTCTAGAACCATTTTCTCTGGGTAAACTTGGTAAACATGCATTATTTGATGATGATGATGGTGATGGCTCTGAAGAACTACTAACTGATGCCAGAGTGAAAGCCTTTTATTCCTATCTGACCATCCAGCTGGAATGAATAGATTCAAAAGTAAACACCGCTTAGTTGAAATTGGTGTTGAAGCGTGTGGGGAGGAGCAATTTATATTTTCTCTCCCACTCTCTCTCTATCTTTATATACATTAAATACACACGCTGAGCCAAGGCTACTCACTGTGTGTACACTATCTCCTTTTCAACTGACTTGTCAGTCAACAAGGGAGTTAACGTGTATACATAAATAAATACAAGAGAAGGGGAAAAGGAAGGAGCTAAACGTGGTTTTATTTCTCAGCACCAGAGAATACTCTTTGCTATGACGGTCATTTCATTTGGACCTTTGAAAGTTCATGGCATCGCATACTAAGCTATTTCAAGAGAGAAAAAAAAGAAATAAATAGAATTTCCTCTGGTTTTCCATTCCACTTGCGTGGTCACCAAAAAGTTAACTAGAAAAGTGTCTGGTTAAATTGCAGAGGCGACACTACGGGTATTGATGATGATGATGATCATGATGATGGCAAATGGTGTCTGTAAATTATTAATCACCTTCAATTTTTTTCGTTAAGAGAGCAGTAGGAGGGGAACTGAAATAAAATGGCTAAGTGTAACGGTTCGCCTGAGCCGGGCATGACAATCTTACCAACTAAAACCTTTCAGAATCATTTAAGACTTGGCTTTTACTTTTCACTTGTGCTTTGACAACATGTAGTAATATATGTAAATAAAAAGCATGACATCATCGCAGCAGCATTTCGGAAATTTTCAGCAATCAAAGTTAAGCTCAGGATAGTACTGTATAATTGTAGCTGTCAGGTAAAAAATGGCTATACCGCTGTGCACTCCTATTCAGATTTTGATTTTGATAAATGAGACGACCGTCCAAACAGAAAGTTCCCCTTTTTAAAATGAAAAATAGCTCCATTTAATGAGCATTCTTTTGGTGTGTAAAACAAGGATGGATGGCTGGCTATAAGCAATCAAGACGGAGACACGGCATTCCAATAATAATTTTCTGCTCTCACCACATCACTGGGGAAAGTATTTACACTGACTTTTGCTCATTGTGTTGTGTCTCGTGTTGCCTTTTTGACTTTCCCCAGCTTTATATAGCGTTGTCTGATGGTGATCAATGAAAAGAATGATCAGGAGAGTGGAAACTTTGTGGAAAGCTGTGCAGTTTTGCCTAGTTTGCATTGAGTTGGTCATATGATTGCGCTGGAGCTGGAAAAGAGGAGAAAAGGAACACAAAAAGCGGGAGCAGTGGCTCAGTATATTCCAATTTATGCTAATCTCCTGTTTGCATTCCATTCTAGTGGAAATTCATCAGCATCATGATGATGATCATGACGATGATGATGAGTCCGGTCAGAATTACTGTCTTCTATTGGATGTGTGGTGGTGTTGTTGTTGAGAATGAAAACCTTGCTCATACATGCTTGTTTCACATTTCCTGTGTTACTTCAAACTGGATTGGAACACCAAATCTTTTCATATTAGAATGGCTTTGGTTATGTTCTTCTGGTCGGGTTTGCTTTGACGTTTAATCTAATATATGTTGGTGGCTGGTTTCTCTGTGCACCTAATTAAAACGAAAAACTGATGTGATGAAAGCACTAGCAAGCGACTTTGTTGCAAGTTCCTTTTCAATGTCGTTTTATTTTGATTGCCCACTCCACGCTGAGTTTTAGTTTTTCCTCCAGCAAAAAAAATGCTCACGTTTACTTTTTCGTCCCCAAAAATTGGAATGGGTAATATTGACCGAATGTGATGAGAATGAAGGAGTGGAATGCAGTGCATGATTATGATTGCTAATGTCGTTATATGCATGCCCTCCTCTCCAGGATTCAAGACAACCAGATCACCATGTATAAAAAAAAGTAGTAAACGAACATAATCCAGATGGAAGAAGTGAAAGGATGGAATTGCATTTTATTGTTTGGAATATGCGTATATTTTTGTTCGGGTAAAAATTGGAATTGTGTATGAGACATGTGTGTGGTGTGGTGTATTGTGATGTGATGAGATTACAAAAAATGTGTGTTTCTGTCATCTCCATGCTCCTTCACGTTACTTCATGGGAGAGAAAATGTGCTCTTTCCTCTCATGAAGCTAGCTTTAAAAAAAGGGAGACGAAGGAAGAGTGAACTTTCAAGAATGAAAAAAAAGTGGGGAAAACGTACAAGACATATGCATTATAATTTATCAGGATCTCTTGGGCTATAATGTGGGCTCCTTAATTTGGTTTTTTTCTCTCTTCTGGCTTCACTCATTCACTTTTTCCTCTCCTGTCTTCAACTTCATTTCGCTCCAGTACTCCAAACAACACACCCGTGGGAAGAGAGAGAGAAAGCGAGAGTATTGGATTTTTTATTCAAAGAATGGGATCGAGAATATGGAAACGTTTTCTCCAGAGTTTAAGCTCCAGGTTTATCACTGACTTTTCCTTTATTGTTGTGCACAGCACACTCAAATTGCTTCTTGAGCCTTCCTCTCCGTCTTGACTCCAAGGACAAAATTTTAAAGAGTCACAGCCAAAGTGTGTGAGGGTGATGGTGATGTAACGGTGGAAGAGAGAGAAAAATGTGATGTCATTGTCATCTGAATTGTGCGTATGATCTTGCTCTGCCTTCTGTTGCTGTTTGTGGATTTGGATTTACATTCTTCCTTGATCTTCTATACCTACGACACTTTTGTAGTTGTTGATGATGATTACAGCAGCTAAGCTAGTGGCTGCATATTGCATCTCTTGTTGTGGTTTGGTGGTGGCGTATGGATCTTATTTTTAATGCAGGGCTGAGTTGACTTGACTTGATGGTTGCTTACTGTTGCGTAGATGATTTTACACACACGCTATGTTACATACAATTGTAATCGCACGTACATTATGCAAGACGACTTCAGTAGTGCTCTCCCAAAGTCGAGTTCGAGCTCAAGTGAAATTTTAAGACAGAAATGCAGTTCATTGCTCCGTCTTGAGTATATTCTCCAGAGTAAATGTGATGATGCCACACACACATACGTATAGGTACTCGCGTATCATACCGCAGCACAGGAGCAATAAAGTAGAGGAAGAATGCATTTACTTAAAATGTATTATAGTGATACGTAAAATGTTTAGGAAATGGAATGGAATGGAAATGAAGTCGTAAGAAATATTTTTTTTGGACACAACCAACTCAGCAAACGCAGTTCCATGTGGGGAAACTGTAACTGCAGTATAGTGAAATGACGAAAAGGGTTGGTGGTTTAGATGGGGAATGAAAATGAAATTTTATGGCTATACCTTTACAAAATTTCTCACATTACGAGAAGAACGGGAAGCTCTAAAGTACAACAATGTATTATTGCCCTTGGTTGTTTAGATATTCTCCACGGCTTATAGTCCTTCCTCTTCTTGTTGCTCTCTCTCCCAAGAAAATGTGTAGGAACGAACGCTAAATGTACTTGTTCTGACTCTCATGATGATTTACATTAGAATTGTAAGTGTATTTTGTACATTCCTTTACCAAGTAGTTGTGAAGGCAAGGACGAAGATATAAGCTTCACGCTCCAAGGTATGTGTCGCAAGAAGTCATAATGTCATGAAAAAAGTTTTTACTCAAATTGTACAGTAACCAAAGAATGCACCTACTTTGACTACAATGGGTATGCAATATATGCATCATTGTGCAATGAAGCATAAATGTATGAATGCCTTGCGTCCATGAATATAATATTTCTACTTTTTCCATCATACAGGAAATGGTTGCATTTGCATTCCATGTTTTATCGCGTATCTTTCACTAACTCACCTTTTGTAAGTTTTGTGTGCTCTCTCTAAAAAAAGTGTCATTCAGTATGACTATGAACGAGTAGTCCCAACTTATCTCCTTCTTTTGAAATATAAATGTAGCGAGAGTTGTGTAACAATGTAATACTTTTTTTTGTTATTACATTTCATCTTCGTTTTCTTTCTGATCTGTTCAGGAAGCATGGCTGACTTGTACTGATGCTTCAAAAAAAAGTAGGTATATATTGGTATTTTATGCATGCATGTATGAATGTAGTCTTATTTCCCTTCGCCCTTCCCACTACTATTCTAATCCCAAAAGGTTTATCCTAAAATGAAGATATGTATGATGCGGAGCATTGATGGAACATGTATTTCATTTTTTTACATTGGAATCATCAGAAAATGAAAGGATGTTGGAGCAAGAATATAAAAAAAAGGGTTGAAAGAGAGAAAAAGTCATAAGGTATGAGATGTGATATGCAATAGTCATGAAATGCTCTTTATTCGTTTGATGATGAGCAAAAGAAAAAGGAAATAAGTGGGAGAAAGAAAAGGTATCTTTTTCTTTTCTCTGTTTTCTCCATATAATTTGCTATTTTTTCAGGGGCTTCCTACTTTTTTTATTCCCTCGTAGTCAGACAATGGGAATTGCAAATGAGCAAGGGACTCTCTCTCAACTTTGCCTCAGTTTCTAGTCTATGGAAATTATAGGGAGCTGTATTGCATCCTTACAAATATATAATTGCATTAAAAAAGGGGAAAACAGGGAGAGAACTTGATGATAAACCTGTCAGGATGATATGATGATGAAAAAGTAAAAATAGTCAGAGAATGAAATGAAACGAAAGGGAAAGGACATTAAAATTGATCTGCATCCAACGACTTTTTTTTTGTGTGCAAGTTTAGAGTTGAAACTGTGCTACAAAACGTGCATCTATCTACACATTTTGTCAAATGGGTTTGTTATAATTCCTTGAGAACATATCTTTTTCTTGTAATTTCGGTCGGAAAAGGGAATCGGATAGATTGGTTGTAATGTAATGATGCGTTGTCTGTATCTGGTTCTGTATGCTTTTCTTTTTCATTTTTTCATATAGACTCTCATTTCTATATTAGCTTTCATCTCATCTTATTAAAGAAAGAATGTGATGAGATGGAATGTAGAGTTCCTTGGTGTGTGCGGTAGTGGCTGAGAGAAAGGAAGGATTTTCTTGAGAGAAAAAATGGCAACTGGATGATATGATGGTAGTTACAGTCCACTAAAATACTTTTCATTTCCCTTTCATTTGCCTCAGTCAACTACAGATTTTATGGAGGAGGAAGGAAGTGGAACAAGGAGTAGCAAACGGAGGAAAAAGTTTTTATTTTTATAAGACAGATAAAATGAGGATGAGAGACGGGAATTCCCAAATGAACTTGGATTTCTCATGAAATATTTTGTGAAAATGTACACATACACACAATCAAGTCAACTTCTCTAAGCCTTTTGGTGGGCTGCTTGTCTTTGGGATTTTTTTTCTCTCTGGCTTTCCTCTCCTCACTTCGTTAAGATTGTAAACTTTAAAGGTGGAGTGGAATGGGAGAAAGATGATTAAGGAAAAAAAGGAAGATGAAAATGAAGTTGAATCACGCTTTTTTATGTTGATGATATGCTTCCGACATTATTGCCTTCCCTTTCGTTTACGGAGAGGGAGAGAGAGAGAAAGTAAAATTAGGAGAAATGATGTTGGCGCACATTACGTTTTTCTGGATCTCTCACAATCAGTGTCATTTTTGTTTACTGTTTTTCTACTCGGCTCTTTATTTTTATTTACTTTTTTTGTCAGCAAGAATAAAATGAAATTTCCAAGAAGGGAAAAAGCAACGGCCACTAGTAAAAAATTAGCACAATTTTCATAAAAACAAAACTTTTTTTATTTGCTGCACTGCGTGTTTTATAAGATTACGTGAAAGCATTTTGTCCCGACGGTTACGTGATGGCTATACCGTGACATTTTTGTTGTGCATCATCATGACTCAGAGCTTTGCTATTGATCATTTGTTTTAGTTGCTGCCATTACCTATGCACATGGTGGTCAACTTGGGTTTGAGAACTTTTTTGTTGTGACAAAAGAATTCAGAAAAGGAAATCAGTTCTTTTTGGAGAAATGGAGCATATATAGTGTACTACTACTTTCCCTTATGATTCAGCGGACGTGAGACACATATCGTCTGTCTGTTTTTTCCCGTTCCTCTTTTTTCTCTTGAGAAACAGTCAATGAAGGATACAATTGTGTGTATGGATATATATTTTCGACAAGAAACTCGGATTGACAGGGAGTCAGGAAACAAAGCTTTTTGTGACTCTTGACTTGACTTTTCCCATTCTGTTGGAAAAGTCTCCCTGCTGCTCTCTTCAATTCAAAGTGTCACTTTTTTTACATTTCCTTTTCTCTTTTCTTCTGGAAAATAGATTTTTCTCATTCTTTCTCCAGAAGAAAATAAAATGTTTTGTGGTCGTGTGACTGACTGACACTGCGCGTCGCTCGTGCAAAATATAAGCTGATGTGGTTTCATAGATGGGGATTCCTTGAAAGAAAAGGGAGAGAGACGGGTCATCATTTCTACTACTTTGCATATTTCGCATCACTTACATTCTAGTGGAGTGGAGTCAGCTTTCACCATCCCTTGTCCAAAGTGACAAAAAGCTTTCCTCGAGGAAAACTTTCCACTCGTTCCTTCATGTGCTGTTACAACATGTGAAATGGCCAGAAGGCTTTTTCTTGTACCTTAATACCACTATGGCTTGGCCCCGCTTTTAAAACTGCTTTCCCCTTTCTTCGTTTGTAGCAGGGCAATATATAATGAAGAGATTGGGGCGGGGTGTCTGAGCTACATATATATTTTGTAGTAGAGAACATTTGGAAAATCCAACGACGTTCTCTAACATTCATTCATTCCCATCATCTCCCTCACACGAGTGTCTCGTGTCAATTTTCCCTTCATGTCACCGGCGTTTCGTGTCATGTCATGTCCATCTGCATATTTACGTGTGCACACGCTGCTCCCTCATATAATATTTCATTACATACAAGCGGATGGAGCACCACATGATGTATCCATGAAAAGCAGGGGATTCTGATTGTGCTCTGGCGCTGAAAATGAGACGTTCGTTCATTCAACTTATCCAGAGAAAATATTACGAGTTTATTTCATTTCTGCTCGTGTAGCTGTTCCGATTTGGCTAGAGGGCTACTCTTGTTGCTACCGTGTAAGACTCGCAGTTATGCATCATATGAGTTACATCATCTTTTATGACTGAACTTCTTCAGAAGGCAAACAGCTCAATTTGCATTTTGACCTGTGTACCCACTCGTTATGTAAAATCCCCATTTTGGAAAGAACACGCATATATACCATACATAATATGCGTGCTACAAGATTCATTCAAAATTTTCACTTCCTGAGGAAAGCTCCAGGGGTCTCAGATTGGAATAAAAAGGAATTTGCTAGAGAAAAAAGTAATTGATCCAAATAGACCGTTTTTAACTTTACGCTAGATACACATTAGATTTGAAACTGAAATATGAATCTTGAGTCTGCTTTGGGCGAAAGTTGATTGACGACTTGGAAAGTTGTACACGACTCAAATGGAAGGGTATAGAAAAGGTAAAGTTTTACAGTTGGTTAACGATGATGATCGTCGCATGTATCATCACCTAGAGGAGACTTTCTGCTTTGGATGGTTCCATGAAAACTTAATCAACCATGTTTCATCATCACATTAACTTTGACTCAGCTATCCACGTCCTGCTCTAGTTTTCTACCTCTATTCCTTTGAGAAAGTATGGGGTTGATTGATAGTTTGTACTTTTGATCATCATAATATTATATTAGTGACACTAAAAATAGCATGTTGAAGAACCTGGTTTGCTATGTTACACACGAGCTGTTGTCATCTGGTTTCAGCACTTTTGGTCACTTTCTTGACATTTCTCATTTCCGTTTGCACGTCAACTTGCTGACTACATAATGGCCTTTTTCAGAGCAACGTTTTGATATGGGTTTGTTTGTGTTAGACAAGATTTGAGACAAGTTATATTAGTTACATGTCAATAATTCCTTGGAACTTATTGCGTGCTTTTTTGCAACAAATACAAAAGGACAACTTCCCATCAAATCGATTTGTAATGATGATTCACGATGAGAGTCCACTATTATCCATTACTGTCAAATGTCTATATATAGAGAGAACTGTCCAGTGTACAAATCGAGATAGGCACCTAAGTAGCAAAGCTTGCTGCAAAGCAGTACGTAGATTACTTTTATTTATTTCTATTCCCATCGCAAAATAAGTAAAATGTCAAGCACGTGCCTGTAGTTGGGTATATTCAATGTACATGCAGAAATCTAGGAATTGTTTTTGAATAATCCAAAAGTTGACAGAAAGCGTATATAGTACTGTTTCTCTAGTTTTCCCTGCCACTCCCATACCCATTCCTTGGCAAATTTAGTTCTCATCGATGAACTGTTCGTCTCACTGCTGATAATTTTATTTGGATTCCCATGCAATATGTATGTATCTGACGGTGGCTTTTCTCTTCTGAATATAATATTAATGAACATGTCAACATGTCAGTGCACAAATGTGGATAAAACAGGATATCAGAAAGTGTAGTGAAGTGCTCGAATGTGAGCTGGGATGAGTTCGCCATTCCGTTGACACATTTCCATCCAAAACGATAAGTATGACTACACAGCCATAGCGTGGCAACGTGGATGATGGCAGTAAGTACTTTTCAATGACAGGACATGCGACAGCTGTACTGAAGTGTGGGGCTTATTCTGACATTTTTTATTGCGCTTAGGCATCTATATATACCAGCTACATAGAAAAAATCCGCACCAAATTCTTGGTAACCTCCTTGGTTGGTTGGAGAAAAGCAATAAAATTGATTGGAATCTTTGTATTATGTAAAACGGGGAATTTTTTTACGTGGACTCCTCAACAACTCAGCCGTGAAGGATTATTTTGAAAGGTGATGACGGCAAGAAGTCAACCGTCAATAAAAGTTTAAAGGAAAAAAATGCAGCATTACGAATTTAACCATAGTTTAACTCTTAAATCTCGAGAGATTTGAAGATATTAAATTTCATGAAACAATCATGCTCTGAGAAAAGTGGAGCTCTACCATTCGCATCCGTACTTTTGCGTCAATAGTTCACTCACATTTGCGAAGTGATGAGAGAGAAGAGCTGGGAGATAAAAAAGGAAAACAAAGCAAGACGTGAAGAAAGCACGTAACGCTGCGTCTCACTCCCAAACTGTTTTTCTCGGTTTAATTTTATGAACGAGCGCTAGGTGTGAGTTGCATCTTTTGCACACTTCCGTCGCTTCGGTTTCTCACATAAAAATTGCAGCTTATTGCAATACCACCAACAACAACTTCCTTCCTTTTTTCCACCCATGCACGAATTCTTAAATCACATCAGAGCAGCAGTAAAAACAAGAGTTTTGATTGCTTACTCAAGTATAAAAAATCTTTTAGTGTGTATGAATGTAGACGGTAGAGCTTTCCAAAAAAAATAGAGACGGCAACCAAACAGTTTCAACAGCTTTGTCACTAAATCCTGTTTCGTGTTTGTATTTCACTCTCTCGTGTTCCACTACAATACACATATCGTCATAAAAAAGTTAAATCTTTTTCTATAAAATATGTAGCCGGCCCATGATGAATGCTCATAGGATGAAAAAGAGCGTACATAATAGGTTTAGGCTAAAAGCAGCATGGGACTCTTTCTCTCGCTCTCCTTTTTCACACAACTGTAAGTCAAAACTAGTTGATTTTGTCTTGACTCTACAGATCTTCATTTTCTCACTTTTCGTGTTGGTATTTCATCCTCCGATTTTTTCATTGTAATCCCAACGAAAATCCTTGGAAGACCGTCTTGTCATCATAAACTAAAAATGGTCTGTGAAACAGAAGAGCTGATCAGGACGGAGTGAGTGAGTAAAAATGTGAGAAAATTCATAATGAAATGTGAAGGATTTTGTCTTAAACTAGTATAAACAATCCTTCATCTCTCATTCTAGCTTTTATATCCATTTTGCAGCCTTTGCTTCCAATAGCTTCGTTCCATTCCATTTGGGATACATTCTTGCTTGAGCTACAGTCTCAGTGAATGTGGATGGTATTGGGCTGGTCGCCTGAAGAAAAAAGAATTGTTAATTTTACTCACTCGTTCGTGCAAACCATATGCCCAGACATGAATGGGCTTCCTGCATATTTTTGCTTATTTGTACTAGTTTTAAAGCTCATACTATGGTGACGCATCTAGGATATGCTAACTGGATGAATTATAAGTTTCAGCTTCTGATTTTAACTCCCTCCACTGACGTATGTCTTTGAGAGAGAAACGTGCTTGAGCTTGCATAATGTGTTGTTGGACTTGGACGAAATGATGAGTTATCATTTTAACTAGCTTTCCATCCCAACAAGACGAATCGGTCTGTACATGAGCTCACATAATCTCCTACGGGTTTAACAACTCACAGGATATATTATTTCGGTCCGTGAAACTTTGCTCAGCATGACGAAATCATGAAATAAAGCAGGTCTGTCAAAAACTTATTTTTGAGGAGCTTACTAAGCCAGAATCTGCATTTTTACTGCATGTATCTCCACTGGATTAGGTGTACGAACGTATCTGTTTCAAGTAGATTATTACCTACTATGCTCAACCGTGGAAAAATCTTTTTTCTCCGTCAGACTTTGAATTGACGTTGTGGATTAAGGAGTGCAACGGGAAGAGGTTGATTTGGGTGTGCGGTTATTTGGTGCTTTATTAGTGGGCTTGTCAACCGTTTCTAAACGTTATCTTAATGTTATCTTGGAAAAATAATGTTTGCTTGTTGTGACTCATCTCCAGCCACTCGTTCGTGTCCGTTTTTTTGTAATAGAAAAAAGACAGCTTGCGGACTGTCAAGTAGTTGTGTTGTGGAGTGTTTCTCTGATTGTGAATGTTGAGGATAATGCTGTCATTTGCTACTGTTCATTCTTCCAGACCCTTTAGTTTGTCATGCTGTCCTCCTCTCGTGTTTGAGTGATTTTCTTCTGTAGGGACAGAAAAGACGAGAACGACAGAAACAGAAAAGTATCATTATTACGGTGTAGTTCTCGTAGCAAACGCAACAAAACAAGCACGCACGGAACTTGTGCAGCGGTCATTTATTTTGAGGACAAGTGGATACGTGATATCAAGTTGCTTGCTTCGATTTTTATTACGTCTTGTTCTTCTTCCCACCCACCCACATCCTTCTTATCACTCTTCTTCTTGTGTAGCCTTGCCAGAGTCATTGATCATGGTTCGTTGTTTTTCTTCTGTGGACACATTCTTATTTTTATTACTTTCATGCACTTTTTTCCTTACAAAGATATTGAGCAGGGATAAGGGCAGGAGGGTGAGCATGACTTGAGCATCTCTCTCTCTTGTTTCCAACTGAAGAATCATACAAGTGGATGGTTATTGGAGATGGTTATGGTGTAGCTGTAGAGTCAACGGTCGAGATTTCTGTTCATATGCGACTGTAGATAGATGGGTATGAAACCACTAGAGCAGACTCCCGACAGAGAGTGGGTGAATGAATCAGGAAATGAAAATTGTCTCCTGAAAAGTAGATAAACTCTATTCTCTCCAAAGAAGGGAAGAAAAGTGAAGCTCATCGAAAGAAAAAAGGAAATTGAATAGGAGCAATGCTTTAATGTTCTAGCTGCTGCTGATACCGCGATGCCTTTG